>JAJOZX010013967.1:0-89598 GCA_023014485.1 Bathynomus jamesi | reverse complement strand
GCGGATACTGAAAATTCATTATCTAATGTCATATTTTATTTCAATAAAATTTTATCTGAATTTGCGTACGGGCCTCGGTGTGGCTCATTAATTGAAATATGGCCCTTCATGAAAAAAGGTTGGACACACCTGCTTTATATATATCTATATATATATATAGAGAGAGAGAGCCCCGCAAGGGGGTTCTAAGCTCGTGCTCTTGAGTGCTCTTTGTGCTCGTTTGTACGTGCTTGTTCCTGGAGGTTTCACGTGCGCCCTCCCGCCCTAGCACCCAAGATGATGGGGCTCGACCCTGCAGTCCTTGTCATCCTTGGTCTTTTTCCACTTCGACTGTCCCCTCCACCCTTTCTTTTTCCTCTGTCTTTCCTCTCACTTTTCTTTGTTTTTCCGCTGAGATATGCCCTTTAAATAGAGGCGAATCGGTTCTTCCCGAACTAAAAAAAAAAAAAAAAAAAAAATATATATATAGAGAGAGAGAGAGAGAGAGAGAGAGAGAGAGAGATATTTTAAATAATAAATTAAAATTTATATATTTGTATTTTCCCTAAATTTAGGAATGGGTGTCGTGAGTATTGAACGATGTTATCCAATGACGCTCGGATCGAACATTGGAACAACGACAACAGCCCTTCTAGCTGCTTTTACAGAAAATTCTAAAAATGCAATACAGGTATAGTATTTAAAGGAATTTATATTCGCTTCTCGTGAAATTTTATACCTTATATATATATATATATATATTATATATATAATGATGTAATTAACGCACTGTTGCGACGAAGTATGAAGAAGGAAACCCCTCTTCAGGAAGACGTAAATTTTTATTTAACACAATACAGTTTCGGCTCCTCGAGAGCCCTTGTCAATTGGCCATTACCAATTACATATACACACGAGTATATATATATATAAAGTGTGTCTAGGTGCAACAGTGACTGAGTAGTACGTTAGGAAAAACATTATTGGTTGCCAATTAGTTATTTTTTGATTTTCGCTTATTTTCAGCCATTTTGAAGAACAAAACTCCGAGTCATACAATAGCGATTTTATTTGCTTTAATTCGACAAAAATTTATATTAATCTTTCTTTTAACTTTTATTCATGTGTATTTGGTGTAATAATAATAATAATAATAATAATAATAATAATAATCTTCATCATTCGAGAGGGCCGCGGCGAAATGGCACAGTCAGTGTTCAGTACAGACTAATGCGTCCCATTTTGCTAACTCTCGTATTATTATTATTATTACCAGAACCCTCGTGAGTCGAACCCCCGACCTTAGTGTCTTCACTGAGGTCGGAAATTCGACTCACGATGGTTACAACTTATATAAATCAACGGGACATTTTGAGACACAGGTTAGGTTAAATAAAGTTATAGGCTAATGCAAGGGTCTGTAACAGAGATTCCCATCCTGTGGTACGCCGAGGTTCTTTAGGTCAGTGGTTCCCAAACTATGGATAAATTACCCCTTTGGGGTATTTTGGCTTTTTCAGTGGGGTAATTTGGTACTCTGCAAGTATTCTAAAGTACAGAAAGTGCATAAATAAACGATATGGCAACACTGGGACTGGCTTTACGTGGGGTACAGGTAGGGTAGGGGTCATTATGAAGGTATCCACGTTAAAATGGGGTAATGACTCAAACAGTTTGGGAACCACTGCTTTATAGGTGGTACGTAAGAGGGTGTTAATATGGAATTTGGTAATTGACAATTACTTTAATGATAATTTATTTCTTTATGCAGGAAGGAGGGGCCAAGGGCGAACGTCAGCATAAACCCCCGTCCCCCACCCCTCCATAGAGGAAGAAGAGAGCCAAGATCGAGGCCCATGGTTTTCGATATGCCTGGACACTCTGCTTTTGAAAGATTGGAGGTCATAGACAGGGTGAAAGAAAGTAATATTAACTGAAAATGAATACCAGGCAACCTTTCCGACTGTGGTACTTAGAAAAGCATAGTAGTACGTCGACCTAAAAAGGTTGGGAACCCTGGTCTATAATTAATAAAGCTTATCTTTAACATTATCTTTAACATTAACAAATTCTGTAGTTAAATTTCTTTGTACAGATAGCGCTGGTTCACCTCTTTTTCAATGTATTTGGCATTCTGATCTTCTATCCAGTTCCTTTCATGAGATTTCCAATTCCTATGAGCAAATCTCTCGGTAAAATCACATCCCAATACAGATGGTTCGCTATTGTCTACATTCTATCAATGTTTGTTGTGTTTCCTTGCCTTCTGTTTGCTTTGTCGAAAGGTAAGTTAAGAAATATTAGATCTGTCACTTTTGTATGGATGTTTAATCATCCAACACGTAACATCTTCATAAGATGTAAAATTTACACACAGACCGTGCATGGAACAAAGAGGCCCCAAACTATAGCTTCCCTCACCAGCAATCTGCTCAGAAAATACCTTGTGAGGAAAGTTATATTTTTTGGGCCTCTTTGCTAGTGACCCGTTGCCCATGTTGGGCTTCCATCATGAAAAGGAAAATTATAGTATTTGTCACTTACCATTACTTATTCCAACTATAGTGGATTTAATTTTCCCAGAACAGTTCCTTGTTCCATGCACGGTTTGTGTGTAACATAAAAGTTTCTCAGGGGACCATTCTGAGTTGCACACACACACACACACACACATATATATATATATATGGTGTGTGTGTCCCAAAAGTCCCTAGACAGTTTATTTTAAATCACTTCTCTTTTCATATCTAATTAAAGCAAAAATAGTTTAAAAGTAACCTTTGGTATGCTTCTGGCCGAATTGTTCATTCTGACGAAGGTCAAGCTTTTTACTTCATCTTAGACCTACAGTTTTAACGTGGAATCCGAACCACGCCCCACCAGCAGCCCAGCGTCTTAACCACTAAGCCACCCAGGGTACCCATTTATCTACCAACCACTTTCTTTATTGTGTGGAAGGATGAACAGCTGAGTTTTGCAGCGCGCCGCATGCCGTCACCAGGTCTGGATCCCGGGGCCGATGGATTCGTAGTCAGCGACGCTAACCACTACACCACCTAGGCGCACCCCAAATTTTTTTTGTCGTAACCGAGGTTGTTGGTTGGTTGATAAACTGTGAACTTCTCTAACTATTCTTTCAAATATTTTAGTGAGATTAGAAAACGATTAGAAAAAGATAAGAAATTAGAAATAGATTAGATAAAAAAATGGTACTTTCCTGTTATCCCGGACCCCAGACTTTTTGTCAGGTTCGGACGCCACTTACCAGATTGCCAAATTTCATTGCCAAATTTTTTTTGAAATGTTAAGTAACTAACCTAACCTAACCTAACCCCTGGTTAGGTTAGGTTTGGTTCTAAATGTTAAGTAACTAACTTAACCTAACCTAACCTAACACCTGGTTAGGTTAGGTTTGGTTAGTTACTTAACATTAAAAAAAAAAAATGGCAATAAAATTTGGCAATCTGGCAACTGGCGTCCCAATCCGGCAAAAAGTCTGGGGTCCGGGATAACAGGAAAGTACCAATAACATTTTTTTGAAATTGGGTAGAGAAATATCCAATATTTCTTGTCTAGCAAATTTTTAATTCTAGTCTTTGTAAATTTCGGTTCAATATAGTGAGGTTAGATGAAGTTAGGTTAGGTTGGGTTAGGTTAGGCTAGGTTAGGGTAGTTAAGGTTAGGTCAGGTTAGGTAAAGTTGGATTAAGTTAGGGTAGTTAAGGTTGGGTCAGGTTAGGTAAAGTTAGATTAAGTTAGGATAGATTAGTCTAGCTTTGCTTGGGTAACATAAGATCCTTTTATGCTTTGTCGTCTTTGGTCGTTCAGATCCGAACGCTTTCGTTCAGATTTTGTACTCCAGAAAAATTTATTGACGTGTCGAGAATTTGTCTTGTCGGTCAAAAACACTAATAGTGTTTATTGCTACAAAACCATGTTCTCCACAACAATTAGAACGAACATTGAAAATTAGAACGAACATTGAAAATTAGAACGAACACTGGAGAAGTTAATCGGGACGAACTCACCGATATTCGTAACGAGTACACGCATCCATGGTTGAAATGTTAGAAAATGTTGATGTTGGAAAGGCCATAGAAACACGTTGGAAGTGTACATCAAACTTTGCTTTGTGGGAAAAGACTCCCATTATTGGCAGTTGAAAGCAAGAGCTAGTTTTTGTACTAGTTTTTGTGCTAGTTTTTGTACAGTAAACCATAAAACTGTCGAATGACTTTTGGGACTCATATTTGTCGAGTGACTTTTGGAACTCATATTTGTCGAGTGACTTTTGGAACTCATATTTGTCGAGTGACTTTTGGAACTCATATTTGTCGAGTGACTTTTGGAACTCATATTTGTCGAGTGACTTTTGGGACTCATATTTGTCGAGTGACTTTTGGAACTCATATTTGTCGAGTGACTTTTGGGACTCATATTTGTCGAGTGACTTTTGGAACTCATATTTGTCGAGTGACTTTTGGAACTCATATTTGTCGAGTGACTTTTGGGACTCATATTTGTCGAGTGACTTTTTTAAACATGTGACACTTTAAAAGGTTTGTTTTTTTATTAACTGAAATTAAAGCATGACATTTTTACTGCACCTCCTCTACACATGGGGTGGGGAATTAGGTCCCTATTGTAAAACATGCTCTGTGTGATGTCCTTTCAGCTCACGATACTTACACGATGCAGGAAGAGTCCTGTCCAACAGATTTCCCGCGGTTTATGATAAAGGAATATCATGGCCACCAACATCGCTAGATCTAAACCTCTGTGACTTTTATCCGTGAGGTTACTTAAAAGATATAGAGTGTTTAAACAAAACCCACATACCCATTGAAGGCATCAATTGAACTAGAGGACTAATTCCCCATTGCACTAGAGGACTAATTGCACTAGAGGACTAATTCCCCATTTGTAGAGAAGGGACAGTCAAAATTTCATTCTTTTATTTCAGTTAATAAAAAAAATGCAAACCCTTTAAAATGGCAGATGTTTACAAAAATTACCCTATATATATATATATATATATATATATATATATATATATACGCCTCGGTGGTGTAGTGGTTAGCGTCGCTGACTACGAATCCATCGGCCCCGGGTTCGTATATATATATATATATATATATATATATATATATATATACACATACGCCTCGGTGGTGTAGTGGTTAGCGTCGCTGACTACGAATCCATCGGGTTCGAGACTCGAGACCCGCTGACGACAGCCGGCGCGCAGCAAAACCCAGCTGTTCATCTTTCCACACAATAAAGAAAGTGGTTGGTAGATAAATGGGTACCCTGGATGGCCTAGACGCTGGGCTGCTGGTCGGACGTGGTTCGGATTCCACGTTAAACTGTAGGTCTAAGGTGAAGTGAAAAGCTTGACCTTCGTCAGAATGAACAATTCGGGCGGAAGCTAACCAAAGGTTTTATATATATATATATATTAGGTCATCCCATAAGTAATGCGGCATTTTAATTTATTTTTTTTCGATTTTTATCATTATTTTACGGATAGAAATCAAGCAACTCTTTGAAGTTATTTATATTTAAATAAATATTTATTTAAATATAAATAACTTCAAAGAGTTGTTTCATTTCTATCCGTAAAAATTATAAAAATGGAAAAAAAAATAATTAAAAAATGCCGCATTACTTACGGGATGACCTAATATATATATATATAATATATATATATATATATAATGTAAAAAAACACACTGTCGCGACGAAGTACGAGGAAGGAAACTACTCTTCAGGAAGACGTAAATTTTTATTTCTTAACACCAATACAAGCAACACAAGTACACCCATCAGGTGAAAGCTGGGTCGGAAGGGTCACTTAACTATCCCCTGATAAGAGGATGGGAAGGTTCAGTCAGCTAATCCCTGATAATTTTCCAGGTGTATATAAACTGTGTTCTTTGTTTATGCAGTCATTATCAATTGACAAGGGTTCGCGAGGAGTCGAAAGGTGTTAAGGAATAAAAATTTACGTCTTAGTTCGAATAAGTAATGGTAAATGACAAATACTATAGTTTTTTCGTTTTCATGATGGAAAGCCCAACGTAACCGGTAACCCAGCGAGTAACCCGGTGCCCACATTGGGCTTTCCATCCTGAAAAAGAAAAACTATACTATTTGTCATTTATCATTACTTATTCGAACTATAGTGGATGTAATTTCCCAGAAGAGTTCCTTGTTCCATGCACGGTCTGTGTTTGTTTAACATATATATATATATATATATATATATATATATATATATACTAGTACAAATAATAATATTAATATAGAATCTTTTGAATTATATATCTAAAGTGAAATCGCATTAGTAAAGCCATAATATTATGATGTAATAATGTTTGTTATTCCGATCACAGCTGGCGCTATCGCATTTTGGTCTACTTTGGGAATCCTTTTCCTGTTCGGTTGCCTAATCCTCCTGATTAACATCCTGCAGCGAAAACGACCTTCACTTCTGCCCAACTTCCTTCGCGACTGGTACTTCCTTCCTCTTCCTCTGCGATCTTTGGCGCCTTATGATAAAGCCATTTCATCTCTACGTAAATGTAGAAAAAAACGTGAGGATGATTTAGCTTCCACCAGTGAATTAAAAAGTGTTATTCCTTCGCCTTCCTTAAAGACTGTCAGTTCGCTCGATAGTGGAATTGACAACACGAGACAACAATGGGAGGCGGTGTAGTTTAAGACAAATAATTATTTACAGAATAATTATATTTGTGTACTTGTTTTAAATCGATTTTATGGAAATTTAAATAACAGGTTAAAGGCATTTTGGGTATACAACGTACTGTATACAATAATTGTGATAATATAGACATAAGCGTGATCGAAAAGGCTTTCTGTTGACGGTGGTTACCATAATTTCAGACTTAGTGTAACTGTAAACTTGTAAAGCTACGAATTTCGTTATTAAAAAACTTTCAAATAGTTATCCTAAAAATTGTTACATTTTCTATGAAGTTTTTTCGTTGATTTCAAATTAAAGGAATAACTAAAATGTAACAATAAAAATTTAATTTATTTATTTTTATTATATTTTTGTTCTATTAATCAAAATTAGATCAGCCTACATTGTAAAAATGTAAAGCTGTAGACAGAATAAAATATATTTTGTAGCTGACCTCAAAACAAACAATTATAAATCTATCAACATTCGTTTTAATTATTCACTGATAAATAAATTAATTAGAGTAATTACTTGTTTATAACTAGGCGAAATTTAAACAGAGCTGAGGCTCATGAATGTATAACAAATTCAATTAAAAATGAGAATATATATATATATATAAGATAAATTGTAAATATCCACTAAATCAAGGTACATCATCATGGCTGAATTACATTAATAAAGCAAACCAAAAGTACAATTAAAAAAAAAAAAATATACGAAAAAAATAAATATCGCCTTGGAGATAGGCCCAACATTCTGGATTTATTTTTAACCACTCCTTCTGGATATTGGATAGGTTTTCACATTTTTGGCTTCACATTTTAGCACTTGCTAAATTTAAATTTACGAATGTTACACAAATTATGGGCAGGTCAGCAATCTCAAACGAACCCATGGTAGAGGAAACGGGCATATGCAGTAATGCAGACATTGGCATACAAGATAAATGGAGATTGAAGTAAATAAAACAATTTTATAACTTTTTCCTTTAGCAAGTAACTCAACCTTGAAACTACAGATAGGAGAGAGGGTAAGTTATATGAACGGCAGAGAGAGAGAGAGAGAGAATTGTTGGGATTGGAAATTACTTTGGTTGGATTAAAACAATATGAAAACATATAAATAAGCGAAAAGTCTACCAAAACTTGGAAATGAAAAGGTTTATTGGCAGACTATATATAGTCCATATGACAGATATTATTTATACATGAAATTAACATGAAATTAATTCTTTAGATTTAAAGGGCCAAACATAAAAAGAAAACCACCTCTCCCTGATCAGAATATCAGATAGTTCAATCATATTCTATTCACACTGATCCAGTTTATTTTGTAGAAAGAGGATCACCCTGGTTTAAGAATGATGTTCATACTCAGAAAATTGGTAACTTCAAGATGAAGGAAAGGAAGTCATGAAGTGATCTTGTTCCTTCTTCAGCAAACTGGATCGACCCGATCAAAACGTGAAGAATGTAGATCAATGATCAAATGAATTTGTTTGTAACGATTCTTTTCTGTAATTAAAGTTAGGTATTTTTTTACAAGAATATATTACAGGCTTTTGAGGAATTTTACTTTGCAATCAATAGTTTAGACAATTCTAAGACATTTTTCTTCTGTAACATTTCTCTCGCAAATTACGTATAAGCGAGATATTACGTGTTTACTGTTATTTTATTTATTTGTCGGGTTCAAAATCCCAGCTGAGCCGTGAACGGCCAAATTCTAAAGGGCACGTTCTACCTAAAGCCCAAGTTAAGCTAAATTAAAACTTACGGATTTGAGATCCTATTAGGTCCTACCTCAGGGTAACCTCAGGGTTGCTGACTCGATGCGGGCCTACCTTAGACCTAATTACATGAACTTAAAGTAAACAAAAAGGGTACCATTTGTGGTCTTCTTCTGAACCTTGCAACAACCACGCAACCTGGACTATTGCACGATGCAACAATCATGTATCTAAACAACCAAACTGAATTGCAAGAGAGCTCTCTATCAGACCACACCTTTACGTACGACCTTCCACAAACGAGTAGAAAAGACGCGCAGTGTTAGAAAATCTAGAAGAGGAAGAACCATTGTTGTCCCAAGGCGATACGATGACTAAGCTGATTGATGCAGCATTGCTTGTATATATATTAAGTTAAGGTGTATATATATCCATCTCATAATTGTAAGGTTAGTGAAAAATTAAATTAATTTAGAGCTAGCATTTTTTAGCTCTTGTGGCATCATTGTTTGGTCACACTGTTGGCATCATTTTGAGACGCTGCGCGTCTTTTCTACTCGTTTGTGGAAGGTCGTACGTAAAGGTGTGGTTTGATAGAGAGCTCTCTTGCAATTCAGTTTGGTTGTTTAGATACATGATTGTTGCATCGTGCAATAGTCCAGGTTGCGTTGTTGTTGCAAGGTTCATAAAGAAGACCACAAATAGTACCCTTTGTTTACCTTTTAAGTTCATGTAATTTAAGGTCTAAGGTAGGCCCGCATCGAGTCAGCAACCCTGAGGTTACCCTGAGGTAGGACCTAATAGGATCTCAAATCCGTAAAGTTTAATTTAGCTTAACTTGGGCTTTAGGTAGAACTTGCCCTTTAGAATTTGGCCGTTCACGGCTCAGCTGGGATTTCGAACCCGACAAATAAATAAAATAACATGGTCCTTCAGAACCGGATTTCTACCCCAAGACTGAGTCAGTGACCATTTTTCGGCAAAGTTCTGATTGTGCAAATTGTATCCCAAGTTAGGCCTAGACGGGTTGAGTATTATTGAGTTAAGGTCCCAGGGTAAAAAGTTTGGTCGCCCAATTGCGAAACTTGCCAGTCGTCTGTCGTTTTTTGGCCTACTTTTTTCCGGTTTGGTTAATTTTGGGTTATTATTGAGTTAAGGTCCAGGGTAAAAAGTTTGGTCGCCCAATTGCGAAACTTGGCCAGTCGTCTGTCGTTTTTTGGCCTACTTTTTTTCCGGTTTGGTTAATTTTGGGTTATTATTGAATTAAGGTCCCAGGGTAAAGTTTGGTCGCCCAATTGCGAAACTTGGCCAGTCGTCGGTCGTTTTTTGGCCTATATTTTTTCTGGTTTGGTTAATTTTGGGTCATTATTGAATTAAGGTCCTGGGGTGGAAAAATTTGGTATTCCATACTGGTGTTTGGTTAGTACCCCACTCAGCAATTCAGTTTATTTGAAAGTAAAATTTGCGTTTGATCAGTTTTGGTTAAGTATTTCTGCCAATTCAGCTCATTTGGTATTGAGCCCAAGGGTTGTTTACATTGAAGATGAGTGCATCTGAATTGAACAAATTTATAAAAGGAGAAGTGCCTACAAAGGTCTAATTACAAAGGTCATTGCCACTATAGATTCTGCCATAGAGCAAGAGGATTTACGCTTAGTGACTGCGAAGCTTGCCATATTAGAAACTAAAACGGTTGCTCTAAGTGAGGTAAATGTTAAAATTGAGGCTCTTATAGAAGAGGATGAAATAGAAAATAACATATTTACTTTGAAGAGATTATTGATGATATGACTAACGTAGGCCTCCGAGCAAAAGAGTTTAGCAGCTCAGTACAGTTAGAGACCAGGTCTAATAATGAAACACAACACTCAACAAATGATGCTTGTGAAGTTAAGGTTAACAGATCTGTAGTTCAATTACCGAGGCTTGTACTCAAAACATTTTCTGGAGTATTCAGGAATGGCAAGGATGGGCAGACAGTTTTCAATCAGCAGTTCATTCTAGTCAAGTGTTAAGTGCCGTGGAGAAGTTTAATTATTGCGGTCCCTCTTGGAAGGGGAGGCAGCAAAGACTATAGCAGGATTAGCATTAACAGAGGCTAATTATAATGTGGCTTGGGATATATTAAGAAAACGGTTTGGTAAGCCAGAGATCTTAATTAAAAGCCACCTCCGTGCACTTTTAACTATACCTCCTGTTAATAATCCTAATAGTGTCAAGGAGTTACGGCAGTTATATGATGAATTTGAAATTAGAACTAGGTCTCTGGACAACTTGGGTGTAGGAATGGAAAAGTATGGTATAATGTTGGTTCCTACACTGGAGTCTAAATTGCCTAGCTCAATTTTGCTTGAATTAAGTAGGGGACACTCTGCAGAACATGTGTACATCCCCCTTCAGCAGATGTTAAGTCTTTTAGGCACAGAATTAGCAAGACGAGAGGGAGTTGAGTTTGCACAGTGGGATGGTAAACAAGAGGACAAAGCAGGCACAGCACCAAAGTTTCCACAAAAAGGAATAGTCCAGGTACAGTGTCAGCTCTACATGCCTCCTCTGAGAATAAATTAAAGGGAATCAAGGAATGTAATTTTGCGAAGGCAACCAAAGTCATATAAATGTGAGGTGGCTGAGGCCTTACCCTTTGAGGAGAGAAAGGACAGGGTAACTAAGTCCACAGCATGTTTTAAATGTTTTTTGAAAGGTCATAGAGCAAGGTTTTGTAAGTTTAAAATTTTGTGCAAAAAATGTCATGGTAGGCATCAGCCATTATTGTGTGAAAACACTCTTAGTAGGCCTACCCCAGAAGTAGAGACATCAGTGGCACATGCCCTGCTATGCAAGGGAGTAAAAGTAAAGGGGGATTATTGCAAACAAACTGCAGCCTTATTAATTGGGAATGAGGGAGAAGCTACTGTAAGAGTGTTGTTTGATAGTGGTAGCCAGTGTAGTTTTATTAAGACCAGAATTTCCAGAAAATTGAAGTTTAAAGAACTTAAGAGGGAAAATTTAAGAATTTCTGGGTTTGGGGGTTCCGTTCAAAACCGAACCAAATTTAAGAAGGTAGAAGTTCTGGTTAAAGGGTTGTTACCGCAAAGTCCCACTATCAAGGTCCAAGCTGTAGAGATTGAGGAACTTTGTGCTCCAGTCACTACTTGTTTAGATATGGCATGTGTCCAAGAATTGCAAGTTAAAGGAATTAATTTGGGCAATAATAAGTTTGAGGGAACAGAAGATATTAGTCTTTTGATTGGAGCTGACTATTATTGGGACTTCATCACTGTAATATGTCCGTACATCTCAAGGCCCAGTAGCTATTGAAAGTAAGCTAGGCTGGATGCTACATGGTAGTTATTGCAATGAAATGGAAGTTAGGCTCTCTTTGTTAAGATTGAGGAGAACAGCCATGGTCTGGAAAGGCATTTGAAAGCGTTTTGGGAACTTGAATCTATTGGTATAAAGGACAACCAGGCAAGTACAGTGAACAATGATGTTTTAGAGCAATTTGAAAAAGGGATTGGGTTTAGAGATGGTTGCTATGAAGTTGGCCTACCATGGAAGGATTCTTGCAAACCCGGTTCAAACTTCAGCTAGCTAATCGGAGGTTGGAGACTTCATTGTACAGGCTAAGAAAAAATGAGGAGTTGTTAATTGAATACGATGAGGCCATCCTAAGTTATGTAAGGGAGGGCTATGCTGAAAGGGTGCAAGGTTTGCTGGTGAGCCAGGAGGCACATTATCTGCCACACCATGCAGTGGTACGGCGAGACAAAACTACCACCAAACTGAGGGTAGTTTTTGATGGCTCAGCCAAGGACAAAGGTGGTGTGTCCTTGAATGACTGTTTGGATGCTGGGCCAAATTTAAATGCAGATTTATTTTCCTTGTTACTGAGATTCAGGTTTGGTAGAGTAGCATTGACTGCAGATGTGAAGCAAGCTTTTTTGCGGATAAAGTTAAACCAGAGGACAGAGATGCAGTAAGGTATCTGTGGGTGGATACGAAAGACTTGTTGGAAAATGAACCTAAGGTTCAAGCATATAGAATGAAGTCAGTGTTTTTGGCCTCAGCTCTAGTCCATTTCTGTTGGCAGCTACTATGCAGTACCATTTTAAGAAATATTCTGAAGTCTATCCTAACACTATTGAACACATAAGGAAAAATTTTTATGTTGATGATTTGCTATGTTCCGTGATAATACAGAAATGGCTAAACAGATATTCATGGAGGCTAGAGCTATAATGATGGGAGGCTGGCATGGAGCTCAGAAAATGGCAGACCAATCATTCGCAATTACAAGAGTTTTATGAGTCATTCCTCTGTAGTACCTGATGCAGCAGAAAGTATTGAGGATTCTGGTATTAAGGAGTTGTGGGCAATAGACGCAAAGGTGCTAGGCATCGTTTGGCAGCAAGATGATGATTTGTTTACCTTCAATGGGAAATCTTTAGTAGAGCTGGCCGAGAATGAGACAAGGTGGACAAAACGTACAGCTCTTAGTTTGGCTTCGAAGGTCTTTGATCCTCTTGGATTCCTGGCTCCATTTGTGATAAAGTCAAAAATTTGGTTTCAGAGCCTCTGGGAAATTGGACTTGGTTGGGACCAAGAGTTACCTGATCATATGGTGGTAAGGTGGAAATATTGGTTCAAAGAATTGGCACATCTTGGACATTGAAATCCCAAGATGGTACTTTGTAGAGTTGAACAATAGTCCAGACAATTTGGAGCTGCACATCTTTTGTGATGCAAGTGAGGAAGCCTATGCAACTTGTATTTATATAAGAGGCGCATTGCAAGAAAAAGTAAGTTGCAGGTTGGTTGCTGCAAAGAGTAGAGTAGCACCTTTGAAAAGGCTTTCTGTTCCAAGGTTGGAATTGATGGGTGCCGTTATTGCTAGTCGGCTTGCAATTACAGTGCGAAAGTCTTTGGCCCTCTATGAAATTCCAAGCTATTATTGGACAGACTCCACTATAGTTTGGCACTGGTTAAGAAGTCAGGCAAGGAAATGGAAACCATTTGTTGCCAATAGGGTGGAGGAAATTCAAGCGCACACAGATCCCAAGCAATGGAAGCATTGTCCAGGCATCCAAAACCCCGCTGATTTACCAACACGAGGAATTTCGGTGAAAGATCTTTCACAATCAAGTTTGTGGTGGAATGGGCCAGAGTGGCTAAAACTTGGAAGTGAAAACTGGCCTTCTAATCAGCCTATTGTAGGAGAATGCCAGGCTGAAGAAGCATGGGTGAGTGAGGTGAGAAAATGCGCTGTGAACAGTTGTCAAGTTATGCAGCAGGACCCCATATTGAGGCTTGAGGACATTAGCAGTCTGAAAAGATTGTTAAGAGTGACAGCATGGGTATATAGATTTACCGACAACATTAAGGGAGAAACAAGAAGGGAAGGAATTCTGAACAGTAATGAGATTCGGCAAGCCAGGAAATACTGGGTGGTATATATGCAGAGAAAAAATTTGGTGAAGAGAGAGAATTGCTCTCACCAGCCATCCATTACAGGTTTCTACCAACACATTCTGCGCTCAAGGGTTTGGATTTGTTTTTGGATCAGGATTTATTGAGAGTAGGAGGTAGACTACAGTTTTCTGGGCTTCCAGAGGAGAAAAGACATCCAATTTTGCTACCTTCTGGGGGCACTTTGTGGACCTTTTGATCCTGGATACTCATCATAAGCTGTTACATGCTGAGTTAGAGAAGTGATAATAGAGATTAGACAACAATTTTGGATTCTCAAAATTAGACAAGTAGTGAAAAAGGTCTTGCATAAATGTGTGGTTTGCAAGCGTTGGAGTGCAAAGCCTTATTATGAAAAGGTGGCTCCACTTCCAAGAGAACGGTGTGTCTATACTGCCCATTTGATGTAGTGGGAGTAGACTTGCAGGGCCAGTCTATGTGTATGAGCGAGGGGAGTCTAACAAAGGTTATATATGTCTTTTCACCTGTGCTACCACCAGAGCAATCCATTTGGAGTTGGTAAGCAACTTAAGTAGTGAATGTATTCTTTTGGCCTTTAAACGGTTTGTGAACAGAAGGGGTTTCCCAAATAAAATCATATCGATAATGCAAAAACCTTCAAAAAGGCTGCAAAGGAACTCAAGAAATTTGGTCCTTGCTAAAAGAGGAAGGATTCCAATCCTACTTTCACACCAAGGGGTACAGTGGGAGTTTATTGTTGAGAGACACCATGGTGGGAGGATTTTGGGAAAGGCTAGTGAGAAGTGTAAGTGTCCATTAAAGAACTTTAGCTATGCTCATTTGAGCAAAGAAGAATTCTCTACTGTTTTATGTGAAGTAGAAGCAATGGTGAACAGTAGCCTATCCTTTGTTACAACAGTAGGCAGGATGCAGAGCCATTGACACCAAATCATTTTCTTTGGTAAACGATTAACATCAAACCCCAGTGTGCCAGAAGACTTGCAGCCATCCAGAGCACTCAAGGAGAGTTAACCAGACGGTTCAGGTACCTTGAGAGCTACAAGATCAGTTATGGAAGAGGTGGCAGATGGAATACTTGCCAGAACTCAATTATTACCCATCAGGCAAGGTAAAGGGCCAATGCAAATTGTATCAAGGTGGGAGAAGTGTAATGATTGGGGATGAAAGACCAAGGCAATGCTGGAAGCTTGGCATAATTGAAGAGTTGTTTGTTGGCAAAGACAATTTAGTTAGGTCTGCACTGGTAAAGACTTCAGGAGGAAAGTTAAAGAGACCTATACAAAAACTCTATGCTTTAGAAATCAGCAAAAACACAGATAGTCAGATGAAACATTTGAGTTACAGCCTCATGAAGAAGGCTTGGCTAACCTGGCAGGAAGGTAATGACAACAATGCCTCTTCGGTGGGAGTGTTAGAAAATCTAGAAGAGGAAGAACCATTGTTGTCCCAAGGCGATACGATGACTAAGCTGATTGATGCAGCATTGCTTGTATATATATTAAGTTAAGGTGTATATATATCCATCTCATAATTGTAAGGTTAGTGAAAAATTAAATTAATTAGAGCTAGCATTTTGAGCTCTTGTGGCATCATTGTTTGGTCACACTGTTGGCATTCATTTTGAGACGCTGCGCGTCTTTTCTACTCGTTTGTGGAAGGTCGTACGTAAAGGTGTGGTTTGATAGAGAGCTCTCTTGCAATTCAGTTTGGTTGTTTAGATACAGATTGTTCATCGGCAATAGTCCAGGTTGCGTTGTTGTTGCAAGGTTCATAAAGAAGACCACAAATAGTACCCTTTTGTGTACCTTTTAAGTTCATGTAATTTAAGGTCTAAGGTAGGCCCGCATCGAGTCAGCAACCCTGAGGTTACCCTGAGGTAGGACCTAATAGGATCTCAAATCCGTAAAGTTAATTTTAGCTTAACTTGGGCTTAGGTAGAACTTGCCTTTAGAATTTGGCCGTCACGGCTCAGCTGGGATTTCGAACCCGACAAAAAATAAAATAACAGCGCAGCGTCCCAAAATGATGCCAACAGTGTGACCAAACAATGATGCAACAAGAGCTCAAAAATGCTTGCTCTAATTAAGTTAATTTTCACAACCTTCAATTATGAGATGGATATATATACACCTTAACTTAATATATATACAAGCAATGCTGCATCATCAGCTTAGTCATCGTATCGCCTTGGGACAACAGTGGTTCTTCCTCTTCTAGATTTTCTAACACTCCCCCACCGAAGAGGCATTGTTGTCATTACCTTCTGCAAGGTTAGCCAAGCCTTCTTCATGAGGCTGTAACTCAAATGTTTCATCTTGACTATCTGTGTTTTGCTGATTTCTAAAGCATAGAGTTTTTGTATAGGTCTCTTTAACTTTCCTCCTGAAGTCTTTACCAGTGCAGACCTAACTAAATTGTCTTTGCCAACAAACAGCTCTTCAATTATGCCAAGCTTCCAGCATTGCCTTGGTCTTTCATCCCCAATCATTACCACTTCTCCCACCTTGATACAATTTGCATTGGAGCCCTTTACCTTGCCTGATGGGTAATAATTGAGTTCTGGCAAGTATTCCATCTGCCACCTCTTCCATAACTGATCTTGTAGCTCTTCAAGGTACCTGAACCGTCTGGTTAACTCTCCTTGATGCTCTGGATGGGCTGCAAGTCTTCTGGCACACTGGGGTTGATGTTAATCGTTTACCACAAAGAAAATGATTTGGTGTCAATGGCTCTGCATCCTGCATACTGTTGTAAACAAAAGTGATAGGCCTACTGTTCACCATTGCTTCTACTTCACATAAAAAGTGAGAATTCTTCTTTGCTCAAATGAGCATTAGCTAAAGTTTCTTTAATGGACACTTTACACTTCTCACTAGCCTTTCCCAAAATCCTCCCCACCATGGTGCTCTCTCAACAATAAACTCCCACTGTACCCCTTGGTGTGAAAAGTAGGATTGGAATCCTTCCTCTTTTAGCAAGGACAATTTCTTGGAGTTTCCTTTGCAGCCTTTTTGAAGGTTTTTGCATTATCCGATATGATTTTATTTGGGAAACCCCTTCTGTTCACAAACCTTTTAAAGGCCAAAAGAAATACATCACTACTTAAGTTGCTTTACCAACTCCAAATGGATTGCTCTGGTGGTAGCACAGTGAAAAGACATATATAACCTTTGTTAGACTCCCTCGCTCATACACATAGACTGGCCCTGCAAAGTCTACTCCCACTACATCAAATGGGGCAGTATAGACACACCGTTCTCTTGGAAGTGGAGCCACCTTTTCATAATAAGGCTTTGCACTCCAACGCTTGCAAACCACACATTTATGCAGACCTTTTTCACTACTTGTCTAATTTTGGGAATCCAAAATTGTTGTCTAATCTCTATTATCACTTCTCTAACTCCAGCATGTAACAGCTTATGATGAGTATCCAGGATCAAAAGGTCCACAAAGTGCCCCCCAGAAGGTAGCAAAATTGGATGTCTTTTCTCCTCTGGAAGCCCAGAAAACTGTAGTCTACCTCCTACTCTCAATAAATCCTGATCCAAAAACACATCCAACCCTTGAGCGCAGACTGTGTTGGTAGAACCTGTAATGGATGGCTGGTGAGCAATTCCCGCTCTTCACCAAATTTTTCCTTCTGCGCATATACCACCCAGTATTTCCTGGCTTGCTGAATCTCATTACTGTTCAGAATTCCTTCCCTTCTTGTTTCTCCCTTAATGTTGTTGGTAAATCTATATATCCATGCTGTCACTCTTAACAATCTTTTCAGACTGCTAATGTCCTCAAGCCTCAATATGGGGTCCTGCTGCATAACTTGACAACTGTTCACAGCGCATTTCTCACCTCACTCACCCATGCTTCTTCAGCCTGGCATTCTCCTACAATAGGCTGATTAGAAGGCCAGTTTTCACTTCCAAGTTTTAGCCACTCTGGCCCATTCCACCACAAACTTGATTGAAAGATCTTTCACCGAAATTCCTCGTGTTGGTAAATCAGCGGGGTTTTGGATGCCTGGACAATGCTTCCATTGCTTGGGATCTGTGTGCGCTTGAATTTCCTCCACCCTATTGGCAACAAATGGTTTCCATTTCCTTGCCTGACTTCTTAACCAGTGCCAAACTATAGTGGAGTCTGTCCAATAATAGCTTGGAATTTCATAGAGGGCCAAAGACTTTCGCACTGTAATTGCAAGCCGACTAGCAATAACGGCACCCATCAATTCCAACCTTGGAACAGAAAGCCTTTTCAAAGGTGCTACTCTACTCTTTGCAGCAACCAACCTGCAACTTACTTCCTCTTGCAATGCGCCTCTTATATAAATACAAGTTGCATAGGCTTCCTCACTTGCATCACAAAAGATGTGCAGCTCCAAGTTGTCTGGACTATTGTTCAACTCTCCAAAGTACCATCTTGGGATTTCAATGTCTCCAAGATGTGCCAATTCTTTGAACCAATATTTCCACCTTACCACCATATGATCAGGTAACTCTTGGTCCCAACCAAGTCCAATTTCCCAGAGGCTCTGAAACCAAATTTTTGACTTTATCACAAATGGAGCCAGGAATCCAAGAGGATCAAAGACCTTCGAAGCCAAACTAAGAGCTGTACGTTTTATCCACCTTGTCTCATTCTCAGCCAGCTCTACTAAAGATTTCCCATTGAAGGTAAACAAATCATCATCTTGCTGCCAAACGATGCCTAGCACCTTTGCGTCTATTGCCCACAACTCCTTAATACCAGAATCCTCAATACTTTCTGCTGCATCAGGTACTACAGAGGAATGACTCATAAACTCTTGTAATTGCGAATGATTGGTCTGCGATTTTCTGAGCTCCATGCCAGCCTCCCTCATTATAGCTCTAGCCTCCATGAATATCTGTTTAGCCATTTCTGTATTATCCACGGAACAGCAAATCATCAACATAAAAATTTTTCCTTATGTGTTCAATAGTGTTAGGATAGACTTCAGAATATTTCTTAAAATGGTACTGCATAGTAGCTGCCAACAGAAATGGACTAGAGCTGAGGCCAAACAACACTGACTTCATTCTATATGCTTGAACCTTAGGTTCATTTTCCAACAAGTCTTTCGTATCCACCCACAGATACCTTACTGCATCTCTGTCCTCTGGTTTTAACTTTATCCGCAAAAAGGCTTGCTTCACATCTGCAGTCAATGCTACTCTACCAAACCTGAATCTCAGTAACAAGGAAAATAAATCTGCATTTAAATTTGGCCCAGCATCCAAACAGTCATTCAAGGACACACCACCTTTGTCCTTGGCTGAGCCATCAAAAACTACCCTCAGTTTGGTGGTAGTTTTGTCTCGCCGTACCACTGTATGGTGTGGCAGATAATGTGCCTCCTGGCTCACCAGCTCACCTTGCACCCTTTCAGCATAGCCCTCCCTTACATAACTTAGGATGGCCTCATCGTATTCAATTAACAACTCCTCATTTTTTCTTAGCCTGTACAATGAAGTCTCCAACCTCCGATTAGCTAGCTGAAGGTTTGAACCGGGTTTGCAAGAATCCTTCCATGGTAGGCCAACTTCATAGCAACCATCTCTAAACCCAATCCCTTTTTCAAATTGCTCTAAAACATCATTGTTCACTGTACTTGCCTGGTTGTCCTTTATACCAATAGATTCAAGTTCCCAAAACGCTTTCAAATGCCTTTCCAGACCATGGCTGTTCTCCTCAATCTTAACAAAAAGAGCCTTAACTTCCATTTCATTGCAATACTACCATGTAGCATCCAGCCTAGCTTACTTTCAATAGCTACCGGGCCTTGAGATGTACGGACAATATTACCAGTGATGAAGTCCCAATAATAGTCAGCTCCAATCAAAAGACTAATATCTTCTGTTCCCTCAAACTTATTATTGCCCAAATTAATTCCTTTAACTTGCAATTCTTGGACACATGCCATATCTAAACAAGTAGTGACTGGAGCACAAAGTTCCTCAATCTCTACAGCTTGGACCTTGATAGTGGGACTTTGCGTAACAACCCTTTAACCAGAACTTCTACCTTCTTAAATTTGGTTCGGTTTTGAACGGAACCCCCAAACCCAGAAATTCTTAAATTTTCCCTCTTAAGTTCTTTAAACTTCAATTTTCTGGAAATTCTGGTCTTAATAAAACTACACTGGCTACCACTATCAAACAACACTCTTACAGTAGCTTCTCCCTCATTCCCAATTAATAAGGCTGCAGTTGTTTGCAATAATCCCCCTTTACTTTTACTCCCTTGCATAGCAGTGCATGTGCCACTGATGTCTCTACTTCTGGGTAGGCCTACTAAGAGTGTTTTCACACAATAATGGCTGATGCCTACCATGACATTTTTTGCACAAAATTTTAAACTTACAAATCCTTGCTCTTTGACCTTTCAAAAAACATTTAAAACATGCTGTGGACTTAGTTACCCTGTCCTTTCTCTCCTCAAGGGTAAGGCCTCAGCCACCTCACATTTATATGACTTGTGGTTGCCTTCGCAAAATATGCATTCCTTGATTCCCTTTAATTTATTCTCAGAGGAGGCATGTAGAGCTGACACTGTACCTGGGCTATTCCTTTTTGTGGAAACTTTGGTGCTGTGCCTGCCTTTGTCCCCTTGTTTACCATCCCACTGTGCAAACTCAACTCCCTCTCGTCTTGCTAATTCTGTGCCTAAAAGACTTAACATCTGCTGAAGGGGGATGTACACATGTTCTGCAGAGTGTCCCCTACTTAATTCAAGCAAAATTGAGCTAGGCAATTTAGACTCCAGTGTAGGAACCAACATTATACCATACTTTTCCATTCCTACACCCAAGTTGTCCAGGGACCTAGTTCTAATTTCAAATTCATCATATAACTGCCGTAACTCCTTGACACTATTAGGATTATTAACAGGAGGTATAGCTAAAAGTGCACGGAGGTGGCTTTTAATTAAGATCTCTGGCTTACCAAACCGTTTCTTTAATATATCCCAAGCCACATTATAATTAGCCTCTGTTAATGCTAATCCTGCTATAGTCTTTGCTGCCTCCCCTTCCAAGAGGGACCGCAAATAATTAAACTTCTCCACGGCACTTAACACTTGACTAGAATGAACTGCTGATTGAAAACTGTCTGCCCATCCTTGCCATTCCTGAATACTCCCAGAAAATGTTTTGAGTACAAGCCTCGGTAATTGAACTACAGATCTGTTAACCTTAACTTCACAAACATCATTTGTTGAGTGTTGTGTTTCATTATTAGACCTGGTCTCTAACTGTACTGAGCTGCTAAACTCTTTGCTCGGAGGCCTACGTTAATCATATCATCAATAATCTCTTCAAAGTAAATTATGTTATTTTCTATTTCATCCTCTTCTATAAGAGCCTCAATTTTAACATTTACCTCACTTAGAGCAACCTTTTTAGTTTCTAATATGGAAAGCTGCGCAGTCACTAAGCGTAAATCCTCTTGCTCTATGGCAGAATCTATAGTGGCAATGACCTTTGTAATTAGCCTTTGTAGGCACTTCTCCTTTTTATAAATTTGTTCAATTCAGATGCACTCATCTTCAATGTAAACAACCCTTGGGCTCAATACCAAATGAGCTGAATTGGCAGAAATACTTAACCAACTGATCAAACGCAAATTTTACTTTCAAATAAACTGAATTGCTGGGGGGTACTAACCAAACACCAGTATGGAATACCAAACTTTACCCTGGGACCTTAATTCAATAATAACCCAAAATTAACCAAACCGGAAAAAATGTAGGCCAAAAACGACAGACGACTGGCCAAGTTTCGCAATTGGGCGACCAAACTTTACCCTGGGACCTTAATTCAATAATAACCCAAAATTAACCAAACCGGAAAAAATGTAGGCCAAAAACGACAGACGACTGGCCAAGTTTCGCAATTGGGCGACCAAACTTTACCCTGGGACCTTAATTCAATAATAACCCAAAATTAACCAAACCGGAAAATGTAGGCCAAAAACGACAGACGACTGGCCAAGTTTCGCAATTGGGCGACCAAACTTTACCCTGGGACCTTAATTCAATAACAACCCAAAATTAACCAAACCGGAAAATGTAGGCCAAAACGACAGACGACTGGCCAAGTTTCGCAATTGGGCGACCAAACTTTACCCTAGGACCTTAATTCAATCATAACCCAAAATTAACCAAACCGGAAAAAATGTAGGCCAAAAACGACAGAGACGACTGGCCAAGTTTCGCAATGGGCGACCAAACTTTCAATAATAACCCAAAATTAACCAAACCGGAAAAATGTAGGCCAAAAACGACAGACGACTGGCCAAGTTTCGCAATTGGGCGACCAAACTTTACCCTGGGACCTTAATTCAATAATAACCCAAAATTAACCAAACCGGAAAAAATGTAGGCCAAAAACGACAGACGACTGGCCAAGTTTCGCAACTTGGGCGACCAAACTTTCAATAATAACCCAAAATTAACCAAACCGGAAAAATGTAGGCCAAAAACGACAGACGACTGGCCAAGTTTCGCAATTGGGCGACCAAACTTTACCCTGGCCTTAATTCAATAATAACCCAAAATTAACCAAACCGGAAAAAATGTAGGCCAAAAACGACAGACGACTGGCCAAGTTTCGCAATTGGGCGACCAAACTTTACCCTGGGACCTTAATTCAATAACAACCCAAAATTAACCAAACCGGAAAAAATGTAGGCCAAAAACGACAGACGACTGGCCAAGTTTCGCAATTGGGCGACCAACTTTACCCTAGGACCTTAATTCAATAATAACCCAAAATTAACCAAACCGGAAAAATGTAGGCCAAAAACGACAGACGACTGGCCAAGTTTCGCAACTGGGCGACCAAACTTTCAATAATAACCCAAAATTAACCAAACCGGAAAAATGTAGGCCAAAAACGACAGACGACTGGCCAAGTTTCGCAATTGGGCGACCAAACTTTACCCTGGACCTTAATTCAATAATAACCCAAAATTAACCAAACCGGAAAAATCTAGGCCAAAAACGACAGACGACTGGCCAAGTTTCGCAACTGGGCGACCAAACTTTCAATAAAATAACCCAAAATTAACCAAACCGGAAAAATGTAGGCCAAAAACGACAGACGACTGGCCACGTTTCGCAATTGGGCGACCAAACTTTACCCTGGGACCTTAATTCAATAATAACCCAAATTAACCAAACCGGAAAAATGTAGGCCAAAAACGACAGACGACTGGCCAAGTTTCGCAATTGGGCGACCAAACTTTACCCTGGGACCTTAATTCAATAATAACCCAAAATTAACCAAACCGGAAAAAATGTAGGCCAAAAACGACAGACGACTGGCCAAGTTTCGCAATTGGGCGACCAAACTTTACCCTGGGACCTTAATTCAATAACAACCCAAAATTAACCAAACCGGAAAAAATGTAGGCCAAAACGACAGACGACTGGCCAAGTTTCGCAATTGGGCGACCAAACTTTACCCTAGGACCTTAATTCAATAATAACCCAAAATTAACCAAACCGGAAAAAATGTAGGCCAAAAACGACAGACGACTGGCCAAGTTTCGCAACTGGGCGACCAAACTTTCAATAATAACCCAAAATTAACCAAACCGGAAAAAATGTAGGCCAAAAACGACAGACGACTGGCCAAGTTTCGCAATTGGGCGACCAAACTTTACCCTAGGACCTTAATTCAATAATAACCCAAAATTAACCAAACCGGAAAAAATCTAGGCCAAAAACGACAGACGACTGGCCAAGTTTCGCAACTGGGCGACCAAACTTTCAATAATAACCCAAAATTAACCAAACCGGAAAAAATGTAGGCCAAAAACGACAGACGACTGGCCACGTTTCGCAATTGGGCGACCAAACTTTACCCTGGGACCTTAATTCAATAATAACCCAAAATTAACCAAACCGGAAAAATGTAGGCCAAAAACGACAGACGACTGGCCAGTTTCGCAATTGGGCGACCAACTTTTTACCCTGGGACCTTAACTCAATAATACTCAACCCGTCTAGGCCTAACTTGGGATACAATTTGCACAATCAGAACTTTGCCGAAAAATAGTCACTGACTCAGTCTTGGGGTAGAAATCCGGTTCGAAGGACCATGTTATTTTATTTATTTGTCGGGTTCAAAATCCCAGCTGAGCCGTGAACGGCCAAATTCTAAAGGGCAAGTTCTACCTAAAGCCCAAGTTAAGCTAAATTAAAACTGACGGATTTGAGATCCTATTAGGTCCTACCTCAGGGTAACCTCAGGGTTGCTGACTCGATGCGGGCCTACCTTAGACCTTAATTACATGAACTTAAAGTAAACAAAAAGGGTACTATTTGTGGTCTTCTTTCTGAACCTTGCAACAACCACGCAACCTGGACTATTGCACGATGCAACAATCATGTATCTAAACAACCAAACTGAATTGCAAGAGAGCTCTCTATCAGACCACACCTTTACGTACGACCTTCCACAAACGAGTAGAAAAGACGCGCAGCGTCCCAAAATGATGCCAACAGTGTGACCAAACAATGATGCCACAAGAGCTCAAAAATGCTAGCTCTAAATTAAGTTAATTTTTCACTAACCTTACAATTATGAGATGGATATATATATACACACCTTAACTTAATATACAGGGTGGGCCGTAAGTTTCCATACATAGGAAAAATTAAACGTTTGTTTTTATGTTTCAGATACCCTAAGAATATGCGTTTGACGTAAGATCTTGTTTACTGATGAAGCAAATTTTTACGTCAATGGAGAGGTTAATCGGCAAAACCGTTGTTGGAGTAATGCTAACCCTAACTGGCTGAGTCCGACGAAGATGCAAGGTGCCGGTAAAGTGATGGTGTGGGCCGGGATATGGGGTGACAGAATTATTGGACCAATTTTTGTCAGTGGAAATCTTAATGCCGAAAGGTATCTTAACATGTTGCAAGAAGAGATTTTCCCATCCCTGCTAAACGAGGAAGGTAACTTCCCAGTTTACTTCCAGCAAGATGGAGCTCCACCTCATTATGGTCTTCACGTGCGTCGGTATTTGATCAGCAGCAGTTTCCGGATGCTTGGATTGGTCGGCGTGGTCCTGTGGAGTGGCCTCCCAGATCCCCAGATCTCACCCCCCTTGATTTCTATCTTTGGGGGCACTTGAAGGCCATGGTGTATCAGAAAAGATACGAGACATAAATCATCTAAAGGAACGTATCACCAACGCCATTACAAGCATAACGTCAACTGTGCTAATGCGTGTTCATCAACAGTGGGGAACACGTATTGAAATGTGTTTTCAAAACAATGGCAACCATGTAGAGCATATTATATAAATAAAAATGGTTGTCCATAAAAAAAATGTTTATTTTTCCTATATGGAAACTTACGGCCCACCCTGTATATACAAGCATGCTGCATCAATCAGCTTAGTCATCGTATCGCCTTGGGACAACAATGGTTCTTCCTCTTCTAGATTTTCTAACATTTACTTTGTTTTAGCCGCCGACTGGTGCAATCGTCTGGTTCAAATTTTGAATGCAGTCTGTCTCGTCCAAGCTTTAGTGTCGCTCGCCAGAAAACTTGATCGTCATGGGCCTCATGGTTGAAAGGTGTGGCGGTTGTAGTGAAGACTATTATTGGTCGATTATTGCTAATTTCATAAGAATAATCCTGCAACTTTCTCCTTCTTGCGTTCACACTGTGTATTCCTGATCTGTTAGGTTAGGTTAGGTTAAGTATTAAAACTATGTTTTTTCCGATTGTTTTTGATGTTGGTTGAACGAAATTAACATTCATTTTTTTTCGCAAATCACTACCTTCTGAGGTTATAGTGGGAGCGGGGGGGGGGGCTATCTCAGAAACTAGTGATTTCCGATAGAACGAAGGTTATATTCGTTCAAACCGCATCAAAAACCATCAGAAAAACATAGTTTTGATTTACAAAGCCTGTAATGTACACTTGTAAAAATTTACCAAAGTTAGTTAGCAATAAAATAAAAATATTACTACTACAATTCACCGAAAATGTGTCTGTCTGTCTGTCTATCTGTCTGCAGAAAGAACTTTTACGTTTCTGAACCGATTTCGTCCAAACTATGTACAGTATGGTGGATGGGGGTGATGAGTAATGAACGAAAATATATGTGTGACCAGCCTCCCCAACCTCTCACCAATTACTGGGCCCGAAGGCCCCAGCACCGCGATAAAACTATAGAAAAGAACGCAGTCATGAAAATCTTGAGCTTCCCATTGTGTCAAGATTTGTGAAGCTTAAGAGTTTCATGACTATAGTTTTATTGACCAAATAATTGAACCCCCAGTAAGCAACTGTTATCATATCTGTGCTCCAGCCCCCCAAATTACTGGCTCGAAGGCCCCAGCACCGCAGGCTTAGCTAAATGGGCCCATAGGGCCCTGTTTAGCTAGTTGATTTAATTAGTGAATTATGATAATTAGTTAATTAGTTAATCTGAAAAATGATGTTGCTGACTTTCTATGACTGCTCATGTGAATGTGAACCTCTGAGATTACAGTGCACGAGTTCAGACGGGATCAAAAGTGAGAGACAGATTTTTCTCCCTCCAGGATCATAAAGATCATTGTGAACAGAGTAATACATATTGTGACTAAATGAGAACCTTACCGAAACTTCAAACTCGAGACAGAATAGTTAAACCAAAATGTAAAAAGATTAGACAGAATTCGAAGTTCGCCGTCAGTTCACGTATACCTAAATCGAAGACCAAGGAAATATGTATTCCTATACATGTCACACACACACACACACACACACACACACACACACACACATTCTTAGCGTTCACTCTGACCCAGTGAAGCCATTTGTCCTTCACAATTGCTTTTTAAAGCTACTAAACGCTGCTCTCTCTGTTTAGCTCGTGATTCATTGAGGTTTTGCAGCTTCACCAGTTTTCAACCAATGGACGCGAATGTGAAGCTTTCAATAATTCAAACTCTCAGAAACGGTATCGGAAATTTTTTTTTATATATATAATGTTTAAGCTGATCAACTGATGTTTGTTTTATTCTTTCGTGTAATATACAGGGTGTTCAAAAACGTTTATCTGACGGTTGTTCCTGTTAAATACATTGTAATCCGTTTTGGAACATCCTGTATATTCATTCTCTTCTGAACATCTCGTGACGTCATATGAACAAAATCGAATTTCATAATGACGTGTGAATTTCATATTTCAAATTAATTTCAGATTTTCAATGAGACAGACTGACCTAACCTAACCAGACTAACTTAACCTAACCGGGCATAATGTAACCTAACCAAACTAACTTAACCTAACCGGGCATAATGTAACCTAACCAAACTGAACTTAATCTGACCTAATTTAAGCTGCTTTTTACTATCAACATTATACATGTCGAATACATGTCGACTTTGTTCCGCTATCCGATTTCGTTGTAGTTCCCAACTTCGGGTCGTGGAGGTCTTCAAGTAGGGTCGCGAAGGGTCACTATATTTACTATTTCTTAATTCAATTTACACACACATATATATATATATATATATATATATATATTTCAATTTTATCATAAGCCTGAGGGTCAAGAGGTCCTGTTGGTGGCCAATTTAGGGTCGCAGCAAAAAAAAGGTTGGGAACCACTGCTGAGTCTAGAAGAATAAATGATTTGTGTTTGGTTGGTTGGTTGTAACCTCTCGTAATGACAAAAGTAATATGACAGAGAGAACCTATATTTTTACGTGGGATCCGAAACCACGGGTCGCTACATCATCTGAGCAACGTAGCGGTGTTGCCACGTGGCAATGGTTTAACCCTGGTAGCACGAAAGAATTGTTATGGCGTCATTTCGTGTCCTTTTTTTATTTAATGAAAATTCCGTCACATTAATTTCGTGTAGAAAGAATTGAAGTTTTTGGCCTATATTACGTCATCATTAAAAAAATTTATCATTAATACAAAAAATGTAAATATGATGGTATTTGTTGTAGAACTATATATATATATATATATTATATATATATATATATAACTTATATATTATATATATACACCTCGGTGGTGTAGTGGTCAGCGTCGCTGACTACGAAACCATCGGCCCCGGGTTCGAGACCGGTCGGCAGCCGGCGACCAGCAAAACCCAGCTGTTCATCCTTCCACACAATAATGAAAGTGGTTGGTAGATAAATGGGCAACCTAGGTGGCCTAGTGGTTAAGACGCTGGGCTGCTGATGGGGCGTGGTTCGGATTCCACGTTAAACTGTAGGTCTAAGGTGGAGTGAAAAGCTTGACCTTCATCAGAATGAACAATTAGGGCGGAAGCTAACCAAGGTTAACCAAAGGTGTGTGTATATATATATATATACAACAAATCCGAACCCATTGTATCAAGATTTGTGAAGCTTAAGATTTTCATGGCTGCGTTTCTTTTGATCGAAAACTATTGACTCCCCAGTAATTGGGGGGCCGCAGGCACCCCCAATTACTGAGACCGAAGACCCCAGCACCACAGATTTAGCTAAATAGGCCCATAGGCCTACTTTAGCTAGTATTAAGTGAATTAGGACTTCTTTAGACACTGTGAGAACATTACAATTACTGATAATTAGAATTTTCTATATATATATATATATATATATATATATATATATATATATATATATATATATATATATATATACATATATATATATATACTAGAAGTAAGAATGCCAGAATCCAGAACCAATCTTTCCAGTCATAGAAAACAGGTTTACAGTCATAAAAATTAAAATTAACGAATTACGTGTGAGAATTTTCAAATTTGAATTTATTGAGCCATTTCATGTCTTTGAAAATTGCCATTTTATGGTGTGATTATTACGTCTGAGAGATTTTATGACATTCATTCTGTCATAATCTTTGTGTGTGTGTGTGTGTGTGTGTGTGTGTGCCAAATTAATATATATATATATATATAAAACTCTGGTTAACCTTGGGTTAGCTTCTGCCCCAATTGTTCATTCTGACGAACGTCAAGCTTGTCACTCCAACTTAGACCTGCAGTTTAACGTGGAATCCGAACCACGCCCCACCAGCAGCCCAGCGTCTTAACCACTAGGCTATCCAGGGTACCCATTTATCTACCAACCAATTTTTTTTTATTGTATGGAAGGATGAACAGCTGGGTTTTGCTGCTCGCCACCTGCCGTCACGGGGTCTTGATCCCGGGGCCAATGGATTCGCAGTCAGCGACGCTAACCACTTCACCAACGAGGCGCATATATATATATATATATATATATATATATATATATATATATATATATACAGGGTGGGCGGAAAGTAGCTCCCTATTTTGGATTGGTAAAAAAATACGTATATTATCCATTTATTTCAGAAGAAATAATATGAAAAGGTAGGTATACATGGTAGGTTTTCTCTAAAATTCAATGTGGGCTCCAACTCTTTCCACCAGCTTCTGGAGCCGCCCAGGAATGGCGTCCACTGACTCTAGCAGGAACTCCAGCGGGATGGAGGACATGACTTCCCGAATTCGGTCCTCCAGTTCTTCCAATGTCCTCGGTTTGGTGCGGTAGACTTCTTCCTTTACCCACCCCCAAAGAAAGAAGTCGCACGGTTACCGCTGAAAAACGGCAGAATCGGTTCAGTGTAACGGTGTGGTGTGGTATGACCTCAGATCAGGTTGTGGGCCCGTTCCTTCTGCGCAACACCATGAATGCTGAGCGGTACCTTGCTATGTTGCGAAACGAGGTCTGGCCGGTTGTCAGCACATGGGAGAACATCGACGATCTGATATTTATGCAAGATGGCGCCCCTCCGCACTTCGCTCTTGTTGTCCGTGAGTGGCTGGATGCCCACTTCCCTGGGCGTTGGATGGGTCGTCGTGGTCCACATCAATGGCCAGCCAGGAGCCCCGACAAAGCAAATACTCATAAATAAAATAAATAAGTAAATTACTTTTCCTATATTGTAAAAATAAAATTATATTATTATATTTCAATATTATATTGTAAATATATTGTATTTTAAATACATAAAATAGACGTCTTAACCTCTTTTGAATCACTGGGTTGAAGAATATGTATCATTTCCCATACAAGTACTCATAACTTAACTCTACAGAAACTTCGGTCGTTAAGAGGTTAATTAAACTAAGACCTACAGTACAGGCTACAGCATATTGGCTTAATGATATTTTTAGCTTCTTTTATACAGGGTGATTACAAATGATCTTCCCGATTTTAAACATGTATTATAAAAATACTAACAAAGCTACAGCGAAAACCAAGGACTTCGTCAAAGAAACAGAGGTCACTGGATCCATTCCACAAGTGCATTTTTTGAAGCTCTGACGGAGTTCGAACGTCGAATACCCATTGCAGTGAGAATAGTCATCTTGAAAAAGTGGTCGAAACCTGGGCAGTTTGGAAATGTAAACAACTGTTATATATATATATACATATAATAATAATAATAATGATAATAATAATAATAATAATAATAATAATAATAATAAGAAGAAGAAGAAGAAGAAGAAGAAGAAGAAGAAGAAGTAGTAGTTTAGGAAATACATACAATTCTAAAATAATTGAATTAACTGACAAATTACCACTTCTTTTCTTATGGACAAAAGATAAAATTTACCTACACAACTTCTATGAAGGTTTTAAGAATCATTTTAAACAATTATATATTATTTGGCTCCAAAATGCGGGGGGGGGAGGGGCGACGCCAAAGATGTAAAATAATAAAAAGATTAAAATTATATTAAGAAGAATATTTGATGCACGAAATAATTTGTTTTAATTGATTTATATATATATATATATATATATATATATATATATATATATATATATATATATATATATATGTAAAAAGTGAACAATGAACAATTCCTACACCATCATTATATGAATTCATTGTCCATTTTTACATAAGAAACCAAAAATCACATAAGCGAGTTTTGGATAGAATTTCGATTTGTAATAATGACTTATGCACTATGACGTCATAAAATAACTTTATTCTCTTTACGTTTCCCACTCTGTCTCTAATTTGTTCTTGTAAATCTTCCTAATAATGATTTGTACTTTACGTAAAATTCAATAACTATGACGTCACATTTTCCCTTCATCATATCTAGTATCCAATGTATGAAAATTCTTTAACATCATGCTAAGGACGAAACACTTTATAGAAGTCATTATTTATATGTTATGTAGCATAAACATTATTATTGAACCATACTCATTCTTACATTCATGTTCTTTCTTGACCGCTATCCTTTATTAATTTTATTACTTATTCATTCATCTACCTATTGTCTACTTATGCCCTATCAACTTATCAGTCTATGTTTACTCGTGTCAATTTGTGAGGCGCGAAACTTTAGGTTCGTTCGAGAACGCGAAAAAACGTTCTCGTATTATTTTTTTCATTTTTATTTTTAATTATATGACCTCCCGAGGTGAACTCGAATAAATGCTTAGTAAGTTATTATCAAAAATTCCGCTCACGACAACAGATTCGAGCGCCTCAAAGATAAAAAAATACCTCCGTTCGCTCTGATTTCAAATTTATAACATTATCATGTGTTATGTTATATTATGTGTGTTATGTGCCCATGTACTTTGTATTATATTTCTAACATCTTAATTGTCTATTAATATGAAACACTGTCAAAACAAGCCAAAGTTATAGTAACTGTTTAATTGTAATTAACTGTAATACTTCAAATTAACAATAACTTGTAATGTACTTTAATGAAACTGTAATGAACAATAACTTGTAATGTACTTCAGTGAAACTAATTAAATGTAATGATTTAATTTATAATGTAAGAATGTACTTTAATAGAAGTGTAATTAAACAATGAGTGAATATGAATTAATTGGTAATTGTAATCCATAATTGTAATCGTAATTGTAATGAACCAAAATTAATACGTACTCAGTCGTGTACTCAATTTGTACTCATGTGCACTATTACGAAATGATATCGCCGTCAAAAATGTAAACTCGGCAAAAATATACGATTAGTTTTATTTATATTTTTTTTATTGTTTTTAGTTGAAATCTTTCAAAAAACATCTGATCATGTGTTTAAAAAGGGGGGAAATTTAACCTTCAACTGTTCTCCCCCAAACATTTAAGTTATATTATACGTATATTTGTAAAAATACACCACTTCAGATTACCACTTCATTTAAGGCACTTCTCCATTAGACTTCATATTAGCACCTCATTAGGAGGGGGCAGAGGCCCCTTGCCTCCTTAATATATTTTTAGATTCCGGCCTGAGCCATGGTCGAAAGAGGTCGAACCTCTACCCTTGTAAATTCAGAGCAATACCTGTAATTTTTAAGAAGTAAACCACAGTAAAAGAAGTTTTTATCTTTTTCCTTCGAGCCGTGCTCTCTTCAGGAACTCAGTCAAGTCGACAAGTTATAAAAGAAAAGTCGATAATTTTAGTATAAGAGAAAGGATCAGAGAATTATTGAAAGAAAAGAATTAACAGAGTGTCGACCCCATAAAGCGAGAGAAAAGAATTATAGAAAAGTATAAAGAAGAAACATCCGTTGTTTGCCTCCTAACCAGAACCCCCCCGTCGAATCCGAACCGACTCAGGGCCATAGACGGAGGGGTTAACATATATATATAAGCAAACAACCACAGGGAAAAAGAAAAAAGAAACACGAAATCCGAGCGCTTTCGTGATATATTCACATCTTCAGGGAAAAGAAATAAATAGGAAGATATATATATATATATATATCATTCCCTGACGAGGTGTACTTCTGAATACACCAAAGGCCTTGGAATAATTTTTCTTTTTCCCTGTGGGTTTGCATCATATATATATATATATAATATATATATATATTATATACAGGGTGGGCGGAAAGTAGCTCCCTATTTTGGATTGGTAAAAAAATACGTATATTATCCATTTATTTCAGAAGAAATAATATGAAAAGGTAGGCATACATGGTAGGTTTTCTATAAAATTCAATGTGGGCTCCAACTCTTTCCACCAGCTTCTGGAGCCGCCCAGGAATGGCGTCCACTGACTTTAGCAGGAACTCCGGCGGGATGGAGGACATGACTTCCCGAATTCGGTCCTCCAGTTCTTCCAATGTCCTCGGTTTGGTGCGGTAGACTTCTTCCTTTACCCACCCCCAAAGAAAGAAGTCGCACGGTGTCAAGTCGGGGCTCCTGGCTGGCCATTGATGTGGACCACGACGACCCATCCAACGCCCAGGGAAGTGGGCATCCAGCCACTCACGGACAACAAGAGCGAAGTGCGGAGGGGCGCCATCTTGCATAAATATCAGATCGTCGATGTTCTCCCATGTGCTGACAACCGGCCAGACCTCGTTTCGCAACATAGCAAGGTACCGCTCAGCATTCATGGTGTTGCGCAGAAGGAACTGGCCCACAACCTGATCTGAGGTCATACCACACCACACCGTTACACTGAACCGATTCTGCCGTTTTTCAGCGGTAACCGTGCGACTTCTTTCTTTAGGGGTGGGTAAAGGAAGAAGTCTACCGCACCAAACCGAGGACATTGGAAGAACTGGAGGACCGAATTCGGGAAGTCATGTCCTCCATCCCGCCGGAGTTCCTGCTAAAGTCAGTGGACGCCATTCCTAGGCGGCTCCAGAAGCTGGTGGAAAGAGTTGGAGCCCACATTGAATTTTAGAGAAAACCTACCATGTATGCCTACCTTTTCATATTATTTCTTCTGAAATAAATGGATAATATACGTATTTTTTTACCAATCCAAAATAGGGAGCTACTTTCCGCCCACCCTGTATATATATATATATATATATATATATATATATATACGGTGTCCGGGCTGAAATGGCAATAAAATAAAACATTATAAGTGTATTTTATTGCCATTTAAACCCGGACACCCTGTGTGTATATATATATATATATATATATATATATATATATATATATATTCAGGATGTTTCCAAAGTTATTACGATAGATGTAAAAATACTTGCCATGCTGCTATTTTACACATGCTGAGACTATTGCAAACGGGTGTAAGGACATTACCAAACTGCTCCTAACAAACGCCTACACACGCTACTACTGACAATGTTGGTCTACGTGTGTTCTAAATGGTACTCATAAGATAAACACATACAATAAATAAATAAATAATTTAATTATCTTAATTAATTTAAAGTCCTAAATGTAAATTAATTCATATTTATCAAAATTACTTTAAAAGAAAGATGGGGAACATTTTTCTATGTTCACCCAACTCAAAGATTAAATATCTCTTTATTTAAAATCGATATCAAAGAAAGAGCTTATATTTCTTTCATTACACGTCATTCTGATGATTTTGTGAAAGTTTGAACAGAATCGAAATTTTGTCGAAAAATGGAAATTAAATTTTCAGTTTTTGAGGAAGTTGAACCGAATCGAATTTTTTTTTCGAAAAATGGGAAAAACGCCAATTCAGTACCCTTGAACTGAACCATATCTTGTAAAGTAATTTCAGTAAATATTAAATGTTATATAAGGTGTCTCAAAAGTCCCTGTGCACCTATACATATATATTCTCTGAATAATATTCGTACTTATCGTATTATTCAGAGATTATATATATATATATATGTAGATGCACAGGGACTTTTGAGACACCCTGTATATTTAGAATCTTGAAAATATTTCCTACTTTTATACAAAATTTGAAGCCAATCAGTATTGTTTGGTATTTTACTAAAAATTGAAAATTTCGAAGACTGATTTGGCGTTTTTCCCATTTTTGACAAAAATACCATTTGGTTGAAGCTTTCTCAAAATCATTACAGTGAATTGTAAAAAAAGAAATATATGATTTTTCTTCCATATCGGTGATAAATATGGATATATTTGATATATGGTTGGGTAAACACAGGAAAATTTCCCCATTTTTCCTAAAATAATTTCAATAAATATTAAATATTTTATATTTAGGACCTTGAAAGTAATTCCTATTTTTGTCCCAAATTTAAACACACTCAGTAGTGTTTGTTATTTGACCAATACATATGTTTGGGGTTTGTTATTAAAATGTTTTTTCCCCTTTTTCTATATTGTAAATATAAACTTTATATTTCAAGTTGTTAACGAAATATGTTTTACGTTGAATTTTTTTTAAAAGAGGGTGAGGCGAGTGCAGTAAACAATTTATATTATTAATAAAACGAAATTAATAAAATTAAATGCATTACAAGTGAAAATACTAGTTGGCAAGGAGAGAGAAAGGCCTGATGAGCGACCTTGAAGGTACTCCTGAGTCTTCCACTGGAGTTTTTATATATATATATATATTATATATATATATATGTGTGTGTGTGTGTGTGTGTGTGTGTGTGTGTGTGTGTGTGTGCCATATATTGTAAGAACATGGCTAACACTCGCCTTTCGCCCAGTTATTATATTGATTTTATTAAATAAATCAGTTAAACCTCTGAAGCATATGTTATTCTGAAATCTCCTTTCGTTCAAAATACCTGCCGCATACTACCAATGCCATTAAATAGAATTCAGAATCAGTGTGAAGTTGTGGAAAGAACGTATAAATTAAACCAAAAGTAAATAAAATAATTCACAACAGTTGTGGGCGTTTTCTTTATCCCGCTTGTAGGTTACATTTCTAACCTCGAATGTTTTTCATCTATCTCTATTCCACCATTTCGACTGCACCTTGAAATTGCTGTTTTCTCTCTCTAAGGAACATTATTTTGTATATTAAGAGCACTATCTACTGCTAACAGTCTATCTCAATCTATTGACTTTAATAAAACTAATAGCGAAATTTGCTCTCCTGAGATAAGACACCTTAAAATTCTTTAATTCTTTATTAGAGATACAGAGATAGATATATAGATAGAAAGGTAGATAGATAAATATATACTGTATACATATATATTTGTTTGCTTTCGTTTTTCTCCTTTTGTCACCTTCTTGATTTTCTGGGCTAACCTAGAATGGATTTCCCTTTGTTTATTACTGTAGTTTTATAACTCCGTAACAACCGGTGATCTTCTTCCTGACTTTCTTATATACTTTTGGGGCCTACGTCGTAGCCAATGTCGTAACACCGCTTCCCGTTGGTCAGTGAAGTTAAGCAACACTGGGTCTGGGTAGTAGTTGGATGGGAGACTATCCTCAGCGTCCAGGTTATGAAGCGACCCGTGGTTCGGATCTCACGTAAAGCTGTCGGTCCCCTCCGTTATATAACCTTAGATGATGCGAAGGAGGTTAAACAACCCCCAATCATTATTATTATTACTAGCTAAAGTGGGCCCTACGGGCCCATTTAGCTACGCCCGTGGTGCTGGGGCCTTTGGCCTCAGTAATTGGGGAGCCGCAGGCCCCCCCAGTTACCGGGGAGTCAATTATTCAGTCAATAAAAGTATAGAAAAGAATGCAGCCATAAAAATCTTAAGCTTCACAAATCTTGATACAATAAAATAGACTTTTTGAAAGCCGTAAAAATATTTAGTCTGTAATGGTTGCAGCACCAGTATGAAAGTGCATAAAAAGAACTCATTTGGTAAATTTTTGAACTTAGCCGCAGATTAAATTCCGGCTCAAAGCTGAACGCAAAAGCAAATATTTTTTACACTTTTTAAAATTATAATTAAAAGTAGAATTCATTACGCCTTTTTCTAATGCATTAAAATACAAATATCGCCCATATATATATCAAGAATCTTCTTCTCTTTTCGAGCGTGACAGACTGACAGACATTCCTGGGTGTTTATAGTATTAATCTTATTATTTATATATATAAAAGAGGAAGTTTGTTTGTTTGTCTGTTTGTTTGTTCTCTATTGAAATGAATATGGCTGCACCAAATAGTGTTTAAGGTAGTGAATCAGATATAACTTTTCACGGGGAATCTAATGGTGTGCACAGTAGGTAGGTACAGTAGGTAGGTAGGTACAGTAGGTGGTAGGTAGGTAGGTAGGTACAGTAGGTAGGTACAGTAGGTATGTAGGTACAGTAGGTAGGTAGGTACAGTAGGTAGGTAGACTAGACAGTAGGTAGGTAGGTAGGTACAGTAGGTAGGTACAGTAGGTAGGTACAGTAGGTAGGTAGGTACAGTAGGTAGGTACAGTAGGTAGGTAGACTAGACAGTAGGTAGGTAGGTAGGTACAGTAGGTAGGTACAGTAGGTAGGTAGACTAGACAGTTTTATTTAGTAAATGATACATTAAAATCTTGTTTAGTTTTGAATGACGGCATAAAGTCACGGGATTTAAGTGGAATCTAATGGTGTGCATAAAAGTTTCAAAATTTTCGAGAACTTTTTAAAATATAAGGTTAAGGAATAAGTTTTTTTCATTTTAACACAAAAAGCTTAAAATCATTATTTTCGAAAACTTTTTAAAATATAAGGTTAAGGAATAAGTTTTTGCATTTTGACACAAAAAAAGCTTAAAATCATTATTTTCGAGAACTTTTTAAAATATAAGTTTAAGGAATAAGTTTTTGCATTTTGACATTTGAGTGTGACTTTTGCTATGGGTGACAATGGCCCAAAAAAGTTGGAACACCTCGCAATCTTTATGTTTTGACACCCAATGGAAAAACACGTAACATTGTTTACACTGAAGTGCTACAAAATGTCTGATGTTTTCAAGGAATAAAAACAATTACCAAAACTTTGTGTTTATGTGTTCATTTAGTTTTGTTCATCTTTTTACCTTATTTTGACACACCCTTACATCCCGGGCAACGCCGGGTATCTCTGCTAGTCTATATACTATAATAAGAGAGCTGTCCGTCCGTCTGTCTGTCTGTCTGTCCGTCCGTCACACTTTCAGAAATTGTGAGAAAAAATTGTGAGAAAAAAAATTCAGAAATTGTATTACGGGGCGGCAATGTGAAGCTCAAGATTTTCATGACTGTGTTCTTTTCTGTAGTTTAGCAATGGGGGAAGGGTGAGGGTGGGGGGAAGGGTGGGAGTGGGGGGAAGGGTGGGGTGGGGGTAATGGGGGATGGGTGTGGTAATGGGGAGGGGTGGGGGTAATGGGGGAGGGGGTTAGCCCCAAGTTGTATGAATGGGGGTGAGGAGGTTTTGGGAGATACCAGATTCAGAAATGTTGACACAATGTGAAGCTCAAAATTTTCACGGCTGGGTTCTTTTTTGTAGTTTAGCCTGTCTAACCGTCAGCGAAGTGACGGGAACTGTACTAGTTATTATACCTTTGGGGTATCAGTAAAAATTGAAAATACAATGCGAAACGATGCTTATTTCTCGGTGAATGGTAGATTCACTCAGTTGCTTACTGACATATATATATATATATATATATATATATATATATATATATATATATATATATATATATATATATATACCCACAAGGAAAGCAAAAAGTAATCCCAATGTCTTTCGTGTATTCAATAGTACACTTCGTCAGGGAACGAAAGGAAAGGGCAAGAAGCCAAAAATATATACATACATATATTTGTACAGCGTAAACAGAATAATAAAGAGGGATTAGCAAAAAATTAATAAATAGTATTTAAAGGAAAAACGGTATTTTAACACGATGTAGACCAATTTATACATTCCCGAACTTTTATTGAAATTATTTATCAAGTAGTATGGATGCACATTCCAGAATGTTCGTTTCGGTTATGTCTTTATTTTTAAAAGAATTTTCGAATTCTCCCAATTTATTATTTTGAGTATATCTGTAAATATGGTTAACCAATGCATTATAATTATTTGACGTCCTGCACGCATATTTAGGCTGTTTTAGTCTGACGTTTAAAGATTTTCCACTTTGACCTGTATAAACTGAGTCGCATTGTTTACATCCAATCGAGTAGATACAGCTACCTGCATTATATGGGCTGTTCTTTATTAGGCGAGATTTAACAGTATTTTTATACTTAAAGATTTTATATTTAAAGGTTACGTTAATACCAGTTGTTTTAAGTAAAGTCGGAGGATGTTTAAAATTTATATGGTAAGGTAGTTAATGCAAAAAAACTTCACTTTTCTACGTGAAGGTCAAATTATGATAATAAAAACCCACACTAATAGACAGAGTTTATTTCCACAACAGTTTCGATGCCCACTGGCATCCTCTTCTGTATCCACCCGAAGAGAATGCTTATAATCAAGTTCCTTTTCAATTACGATATTATAATACTTTTTTTTAGCTTTACTTAGACAATTTTCTAGAAATGGAATAAGATAACCTAGTGTAATACCAATGTTCATAATACTACATCACTCAAAATCTAAACATTCAGGACTAACAACTCTTAATGCTCTGAGAAACAGAAGAAAAAATTGAAGGGTTTTTCAAGGGGTGATGGTCAGAATATACTCACAAATGAAAACTTTAGTACTTTAAAGGTTTGCGAAAAACTTCAAATTTGAATTGATTTGCGGCTCTCCGAATTTTTAGATCCAGAAATGATAAGCATTCGTCATTTTCCTTTTCAATTGTAAATTTTATTGCCTAAACTAAATTACTGAACCTATCAAGGGATCCATCACCATCCGAATTATCAAGTCAAAGGCATAAGACATCATCTATCTACCGGTACCAAACAAGGTCGAAATTAACAATAGTGGGTAAAAATCTATTTCCCCCCAAAATTTCATATATAAATTAGGAAACACAGGAGAGAGGGGACTTCCCATCACCGATCCAAACGACATAGCATAAAACTTATCTTCAAACTGAAATTTACAACCTTTGAGCCAAAATTTAATTAATTCAATAAGAGTGTTGTGTTCAAGAGGGAAAGAATCCCCTGTGTGTCAATTCGATTGGATATACGCAATGTTTACATAGGGGAAACTGAAAAAACTTTAAACGTCAGAGAAAAACAGCACAAATATGCGTGTAGGACGGCAGATAATTCTAATGCATAGTTTAACCATATGTTTAGATACACTCATAGTATTAATCAGGGGAATTCTAAATTTCTTATTAAAAATAAAGACATTTTAGAATGTGCATTCATCCATTTTATAAATACAATTTTGAAACATATAAAATTGACAAGATCTTAAAATACGAGGTGTACTTTTGAATACACGAAAGGCCTTGGAATCATTTTTCTTTTTCCTTGTGGGTTTGCATCATTCATTCATTTCACGTGTTTAATTGTGAAATTCATCCCATTTACGTATACTCTTACGTATAGGCAGAGTAGGCACTTGCCTATGGCGGCACATTTTGTCGTATTTCAACCTAAATATGGTAAAGAAAACAAAAATAGAAAATAAATAAGTTATAAGCACTAATAAATTAAATGGATTCACAAATAATTTTAAAATAAGAAAGAATAGCAGCCTCCAATAGCAAAAAAGCGATATCAAATGGCACAACTATAAAGCACTCTAATCCCTGCCTTGGGGCAGAAAAATGCTACTGTAAGTATGCCTCTGTGTATATATCGGGTGGGCAAAAAAAAAAGTTATGGTCAGATTTCAATATTTTTTTCACACCCCACAACTAAGTAAATTTCCTATACGGTGAGCGGATTTCAAGGAAAACTAATAAAAATTACGGATTTATTAAACATTTCTTTATGTCACTGGAAATTCTCCATTTACACTACTACTGCATTGTATGTGCAGATAAAAAGTTACAAAGTACACACATATGGTGCTACCGTGATGTTAAAAAAACTGCTCGATATGTTTACCACGAACTTCTACAACCTTTTTCAGTCTAGGACGGAACTCATCTATATCTTTATTGATTTGTTCTTGTAGTAGCTCATCCCATTTTTCCAGAAGAAGCTGTCGTAAATGAGCGACATTTCTTACTTTGATCCGATAAATTCTCTGTGACAATTTTCCCAAAGGCCGTAATTGAAAGGATTTAAATCGGGACTGTTTGGTGGTCAAATTTAATACCGCTACCTGGTATTCTTTTGATATCTCCTGTCTTATCGATTTTCTTGAGAAGCTTGTCGAAACCTTCTGCAGTTGGCTTACGTTAATTAAAATTGCTTTAATTATCAATTTGAACTTATGATTAGCAAGAACGTTAGAACATTTCTTTATGCCACTGGAAATTCTTCATTCTCTAGATGCCTGGCTCAGGACGCCGTCCTGAGCCAGGCATCTAGTCTTCTCTTAAAGACTCTAACTTTGACCCCTGTAACTTTTCTGAGGTCCTATGGAAGCTGGTTAAAAAGTCTTGGCCCCCTGATAACCAAACTATTTCCTTTCAGTGTTGAGGAAGTCCCTTGTCGGGCCTTTAATTTGAGAACACTACACATTCTGCCTTTCCTATTTTCCAGCGTTGTTTGGATGGTAATTGGGTTTAGTTTGTCATTTTCCATATGTAGATTATGGTGGACCTCTCTCTTTTTCTTTCCAGGGAGTACAGATTTAGTTTACGTAGTCTTTCTCAGTAGTTGAGTTCTTTGCAGCCATTAATCTTGGCTGTGAAATGTCTCTGCGTTTCTTCTAGTTTATTAATTTCTTCCTTTTTATATGAGGACGTCAAAACTGAGCAGTATTCAAGTTTTGGTATGATCAGTGTTCTCAGCAGGGGAATCATTACTGTCTTGTCCCTCCTTTTGAACGTTCTTAGTACCTGTCCCGCGACTCTTTTTGCTTTGTTTATTGCTATCTGATTTTGTGTCTCGAATTTGGCATCATCGGTCATTATTACCCCAAAGTCGACCGCTTTCGTGCTTCTTTGAATTTCCTGTCTATCTGGAGCATAATATGCAGCCTGTTTAATTTCCTCTTTTCTATCATATCTCGAGAGCTGAAATTTCTCGGTGTTAAATGTCATATTGTTGTCTTCTGACCATTTGTATATTTGTTTGTGTCCCTCTGCAAGGCCTCCACTTCATTTGCTTCGCTGATTTTTCTGCTGATCTTTGTATCGTCCGCAGATGATGTTACTATACTGTTGTTGTTAACTCCACTGTCTATGTCTGTTAGCACGATAATGAACAGGAGTGGGGCAAGCACTGTACCTTGTGGCACTGAGATGCGTACGTGTGATTCTGATGATGATACACCTTGAATTTTGACGACCGGTAGTCGTTCTCTGAGAAAGTTGTAGATCCATTTTCCCACTTTGCCTGTTATTCTCATATGTTTCATTTTATGTGCTATTATACCATGATCGCATTTGTCGAAAGCTTTAGCAAAATCCGTGTATATGACATCTTAGTTTTCATTGCCTCTAAGTGCATCTAGGATATTGTTATAATGCTTTATAAGTTGTGATAGGCATGATCTTCCTGATCGGAATCCGCGCTAATTTTCGTTGAATCTTTCCAGTGTCTTCAAGAAGTCAGATTTTCTCTGATATTCTTTCAAATATTTTGGTGAGATGGGACGTCAAAGACACTGGTCTATAGTTCTTTGTTTGAGATTTATCCTCTCCTTTATATATAGGGGCAATGTTTACTCTTTTCAAGATGCTCGGTATTTCCCCAGTGTCTAGGGATCTTCTCGATATCCACTATAAAGGTGTAGCTATTTCATTTTTACAGCTTTTAATCAATAATGCGTTCCAATTGTCCGGACCTGCAGCTGAAAGTGATTTCATTTGTCCTACAGCTCTCGCTACATCTTCTGGGGTAAAATCAAAGTCTGTTATACATTCTCCTTACAATTTCTCTTCGAAGAATGCATCTATGTCAGGTATCGCTTTGTCACTTTTTGGGGTACTGAAGACCGATTCATACTGGGCTCTCAATGTTTCAGATATTTCTTTTCGATCTTCTGTTAGTTCATTATTTCCTTTCCTTAAGGGCCCGATAGTAGCGCGTTTTGTTTTCCTTTTCGCATAGCTATAGAAGTATAGAAGTAGAGAAACTATATATATATATATATCGGGTGGTCCGAAAAAATGACGCATTTTTTAAAAATTAATATCTCAGTAACCCCCTTCCTTATCATGACAATTTTTATATGCAAGATACTTTCAAACTTCTTTTTTTGAATGCAAGAAACGGAATTCTGATATCTTTTATAGTTTTCTCGCAATTAACAAAAGTAACAACATGGGTCAAAAAAACGAATATCATGAGAAAGGAAAAATTTAATCAGAAATTTAACTAATTAATTTACAGTAAATGATCGATTGGACCACCACTCTGTTGACACACTAATCTAAGTCTTTTCTTCCACACAAAAATAATACTTCTTACTTCATTAATGCCAATTTCTTGCCAAGATTCAAGTATTTTACTTTTTAATTCTGATTCGGTGAATTTTTCTCGTCGACCTCGGTAAACCTTCTCTTTTAGTAACTCCCAAATTGAGTAGTCCATAGGATTACAATCTGGGCTTTGTGGTGGCCACTCATTTTTCGTTATTAATTTTGGTGTATTGCTAATCAGAAACGACTGTGTGGCGTAGCTTGTATGCGACGGTGCTCCATCTTGTTGAAATATGAAATCATTTTCTTGATACAGGCGACGACAATCCGGCAACAATTTTGTTCTTAAAAGTTCAATGTAATTTGCAGAATTCACCTTTGTCTTTTCAGTTTCAATAAAATGAACATCTGTCTTGCCATTCCAAGAGACCCCTGCAGATATCATAACTTTTTTGGAGAATCTTGACGTTTCATGATACAATCTGTTTATTGAAATGTCACACTTTTTACCACGCCCGTAGACAACATCATTTTGACGGTTTCGCGGAATTTCTAGAGTGAAATCTTTTTCATCCGTGAAGACTATCTTTTTAATATCAACGACAGAGAAATTATCAAGTAACTTTCTGCACCTTGTTTTTCTTTTATCCTTAACAGTATCACTTTTTCTAGAAGATACTATTCTTTTGAAGGCTTTTAGTTTTTGTGCTTTAATTATTCGGTGTACAGAAGTCTTTCCAATATTCAAATGTTTAGCAATTGTTCTTTGTGACAAATGACTTCCTGGTTTATCTTCTTGAGAGCAGATTTTATCGTTGATGTAATCCACATTTTCTGGAACCGAAGCTGTTTTAGGTCTACCGCTTCCTGGTTTTCTGGCAGTACTTCCCGATTCGCGAATCTTCTTTAAGAGTCTTTCCACTGCACACCTTTTCCACTTTTTGCCGGGAAACTCTCGCAATAACCTTCCAGTCTTCCATCCTTTTTCACAGTAACAATTTTTAATGAGAATACGATCTTCCTCTGACAACATCATTAAGGGTACAGACGAATTGTTAAAAAATAAAAATATCCACAATTTGACTTGTTCATTCCTGTAGAGTTTTGTAATAACTTGCAAAAATATCGCATGATATCGTATAAAAATGATATTGTATAAAAAACGGATATTATATTGCGATTTTTGTTTTTTTGACCCATGTTGTTACTTTTGTTAATTGCGAGAAAACTATAAAAGATATCAGAATTCCGTTTCTTGCATTCAAAAAAAGAAGTTTGAAAGTATCTTGCATATAAAAATTGTCATGATAAGGAAGGGGGTTACTGAGATATTAATTTTTAAAAAATGCGTCATTTTTTTCGGACCACCCGATATATATGCTTCTTTATTTTATTGTCTCGAAACAAGCCAAAAGCGTTCAACTTCCACCCGGGCAACACCGGGTGGCCCCGCTAGTAGATCCATAAATACAAAATGTCCACTCATTGTCTTCACTTGGACGAAAGAATTAAAACCAACCACCCAACCAACCAACTAATTCAGCTTTCTTTAGAGACCCAAGAGTTAACAAACACACACACACACACACACACACAAAACAACAACAACAACTTGTTTTTATATAATAGATTTTGTAGGATACAAAAGTCCACATCGGTCAATCACATCAGATTAAGATTCTCATTTCTGCTAATCTCAGTACATATTTTCGCAGCATTTGAAGAAACTAAAAATATCAGATTTTTGCTTTTTATTTGCCTTTTGTTTTGATGACGTAAAATATATATTCTTTGGTTTTTCTAGAGATTCTTGGCCTAAGCTGTTCTTCAGTTTTTCTAGATATTCTTGGCCTGAGCTGAGGCCTGCTCGCTCTACATTATTTGCTTATAATTGTGAACAACTCATTTTAAAACGAATAATCTTTTATTTGATTTGATTATGTAAAGATTGAAGTACATAACTTTTGTCTCGGAAATATCGTTGAGTTACCTAATATACTAGCTATATACTAGCTATATACCTAATATACTACGTAGCTATATACCTAATATACTACGTAGCTATATACCTAATATACTAGCTATATACCTAACATAATAACTACATACTTAATATACTAGCTATATACCTAATATACTACGTACCTATATACCTAATATACTAACTATATACCTAATATACTAGCTATATACCTAATATACTAGCTATATACCTAATATACTAGTTATATACCTAATATACTACTACCTATATACCTAATATACTCTCTATATACCTAGTACACTACGTAGCTATATACCTAATATATTAGCTATATACCTAATATACTACGTAGCTATATACCTAATATACTAGCTATATACTAAATAAAGCGGGCCCTACGGGCCCATTCAAATAGACCTGTGGTGCTAGGGTCTTCGGCCTCAGTAATTAGGAGGACTACGGCCCCCGACTACTAGGCAGTCAATAGTTTTCGGTCAATAAAACTATAGAAAAGAACGCAACCATGAAAATCTTAAGCTTCACAAATCTTGATACAATGGGTTCGGATGTGAAGCTCAAGATTTTCATGGCTGCGTTCTTTTCTATAGTTTTATTGCGGTGCTGCGGCCTTCGGGCCCAGTAATTGCAACGATAGGTCTATGTATTCTTTTTATAGTTTTATTGACCAAATAATTGAACCGACAGTAATTTGGAGCCCTGCGTTCCCTCAATTACTGGGCCCACCCACCCCCAATTACTGGGCCGAGCCTCCTCCCACCCCAATTACTGGCCCCATCACCGCCCACAGGGGCTCTGTTTAACTAATTCAGCTTTCTTTTTAGAGAGATCCACAAAAATTAACAACAAACAGACAGACAGAGAGACAGACGGAAAGACAGACAGACACACGACCAGACGGACAGAAAGACACACAACTTGGTTTTATATAGTACAGTATAATATATATATATATATATATATATATATTAACCCCTCCGTCTATGGCCTTAGTTGGTTCGAAGTCGACGGGGGTTCTGGTTAGGAGGCAGCAACGGATTTGTTACTCGCAGTAGTTTCTTCAATACTACTCTCCGAGTTCTTCTACAGGGTGTCTCAAAAGTCACTATCTATTTTGAAAAATAATGGGAATTACGAAAAACTGGTTTAAGACATGAAAAATATATTTATTTCAAAGTAAGTGCCACAAAGAATTAGTGCTATTTATTTATCTGTCTCCACATGGCGACCATCAGTGTCTCTACAGAGCTCAAAGCGATAAGTTGTTTCCCGGAACACACTTTCCAGCATTTGAGATGTTATTTTCTGAACTGCATCGGTAATACGATTTCGAAGTTCGGCTACATCACTAATTCTTCTACCAGTGTACACCTTAGACTTAATGAAACCCCAGGCGAAAAAATCTAATGGTGTTAAATCGGGTGAACGTGCTGCCCATGGTTGTGTTCCTCCACGACCAATCCAGCGACCGGGGAAGCGTCTGTCAAGATAATCACGTACAATTATTGCATAATGGCACGGTGCTCCATCCTGCTGAAAAACTACTGTGTCAAGAATGCCATCTGTAAGAAGTTGAGGTTCGAGGAATTGTTCAAGCATGTCAAGATAATAAACCAATTAACTTTTTTTAAATACACAAATTTGCACCAGAAGTACATATCTTTATGCCAGCATAGTATTTAAAAAAAAAACATCTGTCACCGAAATAGAGAGTGACTTTTGAGACACCCTGTATAGTGGTTCGGAGGATTCTGGGAGGTTTACTAAATTCTCTGAAGGTTCACCGATTCTTCTTATAACGTATCGGGAAATTATTTTTCTCTACTTTATTGACTGAGTTCTCTGAAGAGAGCAAGGCTCGAAGGAGAAGGTAAAAAAACTTTCTTTTCCTGTAATTTACTGCTAAAATGTACAGGTAATGCTCAGCCTCTAAGTTAGATCAGACTTTTACAGGGGGAGAGATTCGACCTCTTTCGACCATGGCTCAGGACGGAATTTAAAAGTGCGGAAGCCCTCCTCGAGGAGGGCTCCGGCCTCCTTGCTGAAGGGCTGCTAAGACAGGAGTGATTGAATTTACAATACAAGAATTAAATAAGTCTAAATTTTGGGGGAGTGCTGTTGAGGGTTAAGTTCCCCCTTTAACTGGAGATCTAAACAATGATTGGACGTTAAGCATAATTTAAACACATATCAGAATTTTGAAAGATTCCAAAATAAAACGAAAAAATAAATAACAAAAAATAATAATATCGTCGAGTATACATTCCTAAATGGCGACATAATGTCGGAGTAGTACATTGAGTACAACCTAAGTACATCACTGAGTACATTATAATTTTGGTTTACTATAACTATGATTATAATTACCTATTAATTCACATTCGCTTATTATCGTTAATTATAGTTTCATTAAAGTACATTAATTACATCATATTAAATGATTACAGTTAATTACAATTAAACAGTTAACTATAGTTTTTTACAGTGTTTCATATTTATAGACAATTAGGATGTTAGGAATATAACATAAAGTACATGGGCACATACGGTATGTATATATATATATATATATATATATATATATATATATATATATATATATATATATATATATATATATACAAGAATGTACACACACACACTGCGCCCTCGATATATGCGAGGGATATGTTCTGCTAAAACCTCGCATAATGCAAATTCGCATATATCGAACTTATAGTTAAATGAAAAAAAATAGGGATGCGTTCCACAACCAGTTTTTTTTACCTTCCCGGCACCCCCAACAATAAATATGCCACTTTTTTATACCAAAAACATTCAACAAGATAACAGTAATGCTATATTACATCAATACTGTACAGCATAAATATTAAAGGACATAGTAAGCCTAATAAGACATACGATACCAACGAAAAAGCACTGGAAAAAGCACTCAAAAATAGTGAAAAGCACAACACAGTCTAGAGCACAACGCACACGCACCAACACGCTATGACGGTTTATGCGAGACTGTTGTTGTTTGGCGGGAACACGTCGGTGCGCTCAGCGGCTCAGCAATATTTCACACTAGGTGGCGCATAAATGCGAATTTTTTCTGCATATACTGAATTCTTGGTAGGAATAGGGTCTTCGCATAACACCGAATTCGCATATGCTGAAGACGCATATATCGAGGGCCCTGCATCAGGGGACATGTACGAATGCATAAAGTTTTGTACACATATCGGTAATCACACAATAGGTTGTGTGCGTAATAGAGACTGACACGAGTAAACATGAACTGATAGGTTGATAGGGCATAAGTAGATAATAGGTAGGTGGATGCATGAATAAGTAATACAATTAATAAAAGATAACGGTCAAGATAAGATATGGACGTATGGATGAATATGGTCGAATAATAGTCGAATAATGGTCGAATAATCAATAAGAAATTAAAATGACAAGAGTTTTCGGTCTTGAAACTACAGATCCTTTTCAAGTCTTGCTAAAAATAAATGAGCGTAAATGTTCGCTATACACAACGTTCAGAAAAGTAATGATTACTTTCTGTTTATACGTTATAATAACGTGCAACTGTTTACGGTTGGTTTTGTCAGCTTTCAACTTCTTACGCTTTGGTTCGAGCCCCTTTTTCTATTTATAAATATTAATTTAATAACTTATTTCCAATCTCAAAGTTTTTACTTAAATCGAAATATTTTTCATTCAATTTACAAACAAACTTCGTAAATGGAAAAATTATATAATTTTTCGATTCAATTTTAACTTTAATCTGAACAAGTTTGCGTCACGCCAACATTTTTTTACTTTCAGAAAGTATATTTTGAAAGTTAGATTGAAACTTTCAACTTTAAATGAAGACATTAAAATAGGAACTCCACGAATTGAAAGTAGATATATTTATTGATAGATTATTAACGATAACAGATGTTTTTCGTTTAAATTTGAAATAAATGTTGAATGTTGAATTGATAGGGTCCTTTTATCTCTCTGCATGTATCATGATGACACTCTCTCTCTCTCTCCACACACACACACACACACACAATATATACATACATATATATGGTCTAACAACATTAATTCCGATTTTGTAAGGCTACGTCATGACCAGTGTCGTAACTTCTTTTCCTGTCGATCAACGAAATTAAGTGACATTGGATCTGGATAGTAGTTAGATGGGGGACACACACACACACACACACACACACACACACACCAAAAACTGCTCACTTTGGGAAATATTTGCTTATTCAAACACGATGTTTTTGGAATAAATCTCTTCAAGATGATTACCTAATTGGTAGCTGTAAAGTGGAACAATGAAGATCACTGAAGTTCAAATTTGGTCAGATTGATCATTGATTTCAAACTTCTTAATGATTCTCACGAACCACTAAGACTTCTTTGAACGATATCATTCACTACCTTTAAAGTTAGGAAACCAATTAACTTCAAATAAAGTTGGTCCTCCATGTTGACTGGTGTTGGTTAAAATTGTGTAAAATTTAAAAATTCGTCCATTTTGAGACTGCCCGAATCGCGGAGAAGCGTATACAGTTTCACCATTCACTGACGTACGACGGATAAATTCTGAGAAATATTTGATTTTTTATGTAGATTTTAAGCTTATATATATATATATATATATAGTCTGAAATCAGTAGGTAAATATTTTAATTCTAATGAAGCAAAAGCTTTTTTTGCTTCAACCGTATAGTTAATTTGTGGAATGGATTGCCAGTCAGCGTAGTTCAAAGTAATTGGGTCGAATCCTTGAAAAAGAGACTAGATGCTTATCTTGCTTTAAACCTTCAATTAAAAGCATTTGTTAACGCATAAAAGTAGTTAAGAAATTTCACTCGGATTCTCTCCTATTTGCTTCAGAATTTGCACTTATCTCTAAATTTTCTTCCTTAAGCAGACAGCCTCGTAGGGGGCAGTGTTTTCTGTATTCTTTGTGTATATATATATATATATATATATATATATATATATACACCTTGTAAGCTCGTAGTAGTTCCGTGTGTTGGTCTTTCGGTACTTTTGCATTATCCTCCCAATACTAATTTTTTTTTATAATGGAAGGAAAATAAAGTACGTTAGCAAAACACTTGCGGCGGGCTGTTTTTAACCTAACCTAACCTAACCTAATCCCAACACTATTTTTTTTTATAATGAAAGGAAAATAAAGTACCATAACCAAAACCAAACCAACATTATATAAAAATATTAGTGTTGGGAGGATAATGCAAAAGAACCGGTCTTTCTTCACACGAAAATATATATATATATATATATATATATATATATATATATATATATATATATATATCAAAGCTATTGACTTCTCCTTAGGGAAACGGAGCTTACAGATGAACAGAAGGATCAACACAACGGCAAACATTTTCATTTATTTGTACTTCAGACGTTTCGACAAATCTTTTGTCATCATCAGTGAATTAAGTCTTAAAACCTTAAAACAAAAGTAAAAAGTGAAAAGTGAAAATTACATCAATACAATATTAAAACCATTAAAATTAAAACCTTAAAGCAAAATGAAAATTGCATCAATACAAATTAAAATCATTTAAATTTCATCACTATAAAAACTAAAATTAAATTACCTCAATAGGTAAATACACAATGTTTACATCCACCTATACTTGGCAAAGACTAAGAGAACACTGGATGGTCAGAGGATTAGAAAGGGTATGTCTGTGAGAATCAGTTGGTTAGTTAAAAGAGTTGTAATTTGTAGGATGAGCTATTATTATTAAGAGAGGGTTTGTTTCTATAGATGTACAAAGATTCTAAAATTCGGAGTTCTGTAAGGTTATTGGATCTAGTTAAAATTTCAAACTGAGTTTTGAGAAGGGGATGGTCGTTTTCATTACTATGGTTTCTAATTGCGGATTGTGGAGGGCTACTGAGGGGAGGTGGATGTAAACATTGTGTATTTACCTATTGAGGTAATTTAATTTTAGTTTTTATAGTGACGAAATTTAAATGATTTTAATTTTGTATTGATGCAATTTTCATTTTGCTTTAAGGTTTTAATTTTAATGGTTTTAATATTGTATTGATGTAATTTTCACTTTTCACTTTTTACTTTTGTTTTAAGGTTTTAAGACTTAATTCACTGATGATGACAAAAGATTTGTCGAAACGTCTGAAGTACAAATAAATGAAAATGTTTGCCGTTGTGTTGATCCTTCTGTTCATATATATATATATATATATATATATATATATAGGGTGTAACAAAAGTCCGTTCTCATAGGGAAATAAGAATAAGGGAATTGAACGAGAAAATAGTTTTAACTATACAAACAATACAATCAATTTACCAATTAATCCAGTATATACTCAAATTGCATTCTATGTAGCCGTTAATACACTTATACTCGTCCTTGTAAGCTGTCCGTTATGTTTTGAAATGTTTCCGCACTAATTCTGTTATATCTTATTTCCTCATGAGAAATTTCCCAGGGACTTTTGTTACACCCTGTATATATATATATATATATATATATATATATATATATAACCTTACAACCTTACAAAGGTTCCGCGCGATGATTTCTCATTTCGCGAAGGTCAAGCTTGTCGCCCCTCCTCTCGAGTTGGCCTGGTGAAGTAGTGAGTTGGATTCTTGCGCTCTCCACCTCACATAGCCAGGTATATATATATATACACACACAAAGGGTGTTATCAAATTATGTTTTATAAATTAGTGTACATATTGAGGACGTAAACGTGAACAAAAAAGTTCCTTTGAACATAAATCCGCAATCGCTTCGTTTCCGAGATACATTGATTTTTTGACGAGGACGATGCTATTCTCCGTACACCTATTCTATGCTTTCTACATATATCACAGAACAATAACATTATTATTATTATTATTATTATTATTATTATTATTATTTTCAAGTTATTCAAGTTATAAAGAGTATTGCGTCTACCTTTTCTTGTATGTAATGCGTCGGGAAATGAAGTGGCTCGTGCTTGTTACAATCGAGATAATAATCCTGTTATAATACTAAAGATAATAATAATAATAACAATAATAATAATAATGATAATAATAACAATAATAATGTTATTGTTCTGTGATATATGTAGAAAGCATAGAATAGGTGTACGGAGAATAGCATCGTCCTCGTCAAAAAATCAATGTATCTCGGAAACGAAGCGATTGTGGATTTATGTTCATAGAAACGTTTTTGCTCACTTTGACGTCCTGAATATGTATGCTAATTTATGAAACATAATTTGATAACACCCTGTAGGTGTCCTAAAAAATTCTCTATTTCTAAATAAATGTTCTAAGCTAAAAAAAAAGCGATAGGTCAGTTTATTAATGTTAATTAAACATGTTAAGTGCAATCGGCGCCATTTATTCTAAAACAATTTTCAAACTTAACACAAATGTTTGACGTAATTTTGGAAATAGCTCAGCTGGGATATTGTTCATTGCCTCATAGACTTTGGTCTTTAGGTCTTCAAGTGTCTTAGACTTGATAGACTAGAAATCAGTGGTTCTTAACCTCTTTGTCGCGACCCAAAATTGGGTCATTAAACTGTCATTCATCATTTATTTATGTTATCCTTCATCATTTTATCATTAATTATTTATTTTATGATCTATTACGAGTGAACTGTTTGAAGGCATGGGTCGCCGAGTTAGCCCAGCAACCAGAATTTGGGTCGGAGCCTAAAAAGGTTAAGAACCACTGGACTAGATCCTGTCTTTTATGGAACCCAACAAAAAAAAGTTATAGGATGTGAGGTCAGGTGAGTATGGGAGCCATTCCACTGGTTAATGAAGGGAGATTAGTCGCCCTGAAAAATACTTCCTCAAAAAGTTGCGAGTTTCACGAGCAGTGTGTGAAGGTGTTCCATCCTACTAAAGACTAAAGACTTAGCTTTCTTTAAAGACTATAGCCTAGTAAGGCCTTCTATGGCTTCACTAGGCCATAGTCTTAGTCTATTGGTAGTAGTATCGTTGTTTCCTAATTTCGTACAAATTAGGAAAAGTTATTGCTTTTACCCTTTATCGCGCAGTGTGACTTTACTGATTTTGTCCTGGCTAACACCAGACAATTTTATTCAGCCTCAGAAAGACCTCTGAACTATAAGGGGTTAAGAGACTTTTGCTTAATCCTTTATTGCACAGAGAGAGGTCTTTCCGAGACTGAATAAAATCGTCTGGCTCTAGCCAGAACAAAATCAGTAGTCACACTGCCCGATAAAGGGTCAAGTATGAGATTGTGAAAGAACGGTTTTAATCCACAATACTTATTAGTTATTAAGTAATGAAAGATTAGAAATGTATAAGTACACGTATTTTGGGACACCCTATATGTATATATATATATATATATATATATATATATATATATGCGCCTCGGTGGTGTAGTGGTTAGCGTCGCTAACTACGAATCCATCGGCCCCAGGATCGAGACCTGGTGATGGCAGGCGGTGCGCAGCAAAACTCAGCTGTTCATCCTTCCCCACAATAAAGAAAGTGGTTGGTAGATAAATGGGTACCCTGTGTAGCTTAGTGGTTAAGACGCTGGACTGCTGGTTGGGCGTGGTTCGGATTAACGTTAAACTGTAGGTCTAAGGTGGAGTGAAAAGGTTGACCTTCGTCAGAATGAACAATTCAGGCGGAAGCAAACTAAAGGTATATATATACAAAGTGGCCACAAAGTCCCTTTAAATGAAATTACAGCATATCTGTATGTTGCCCTTGTTTTTCATTCAAATGGACTTCATGGCCACCCTGTATATATAGGTAAAAAGGGAGTTTTTCCTTGGAACAAATTTAATTGCATGTGGATTTGTTTAAATCAAAGTCCATCTATTTTAGTAAATTTTTTAATTCATTGAAATAATAATAAAAAAATCAGGGATAATTTTCAAGTAAGTTTTAGAAGCATTCAATTTACTTTTTACTTACTATTAACTTTAATATTTACTTTTAACTTACTATTAACTTTAATATTTACTTTTTACTTACTATTAATTTTAATATTTACTTTTTACTTACTATTAACTTTAATATTTACTTTTTACTTACTATTAATTTTAACATTTACTTTTTACTTACTATTAACTGTAATATTTACAATTTACTTACTATTAACTTTAATATTTACTTTTTACTTACTATTAACTTTAATATTTACTTTTTACTTACTATTAATTTTAACATTTACTTTTTACTTACTGTTAACTGTAATATTTACAATTTACTTACTATTAACTTTAATATTTACTTTTTACTTACTATTAAACTTAACTATTAATTATTAACTTTAACAGAAACTTTTCAGAACTGCAGAAAGTATCTTTGCATGCAAGTGAAGCACTTTTTTAGTGGCTGTCCTCTTATACAGGGTGTGTATAAAGTAACGCGAGTGAAGAAACAAATCCGATTTGAATTATATTAAGGCGAGTGAACATGGACGAGTAATATTTATTACATGTACTTTATAACAACTGTAATGTACAGCATGTTTTATAACAACTCTAATATATAACATGTACTTTATAACAACTTTATAAAACTGTATAGTCGATAGTAAGGTCTATAAGAGGTGTTGAAAATGTTTTTACGAGTTAAAAAGTAAGTTGAAACTAGTTTAAACCAGTTCAAATCGGATTTGTCTCTTCACTTACGTTACTTTATATACACCCTGTACTTAATGTGTTAAATTCTGCTTCCTCTGACAGTCTTTTCTTCAACAACCAAAATGAAGAGAACCTGAATAAAATGTAAAAGGACGACATAGACCTCATCGAAGAGCTCACTGATCATTCAAACAATACGTGGCCACATTATAACACCGTTTCGCGTAAGATCAGTGAAGAAATTAATTAACACTCGGTCTGGTCAGTACAACTGACCTTTCTCTACGATCGCATGAAGCGACCCATGGTTCAGATTCCATATTAAGCTGTTGGTCGCCTCTTTTGTATACTTATTATTAGTTGTGGCCAATGTCGTAACACCGCGTTGTAACACCGCGTTGTAACACCGCGTTGTAACACCGCTTCCTGTCAATCAAAGAAGTTAAATGACATTGGGTCTGGGTAGCAGTTGGATGGGGGACCGTCCTCCGCGTCCAGATTACGTAGTGACCAGTGGTTCGGATCCCACGTAAAATTGTAGGTCCCCCTCCGTCATATAACCTTTTAAGATGTTGTGAAGGGGGTTAAACAAACCCATCATCATTTAACAGGGTGGTCACAAAGTCTCTTCGCAGTGAAATTACAGCATATCTGTATGTTGCCCTTGTTTTTCATGCAAAGGGATTTTGTGGTCACCCTATATATACCATTTTACATCGTTTGGGGTTTTAGCGGGGGGGTCGCATATGCAAATCTCAGGATAAAACAGTGAATGTTGAAACTATCTATATAGGCATTATGCAGGTTTTCATTAAAATAAATTCATTACGCAACGCATCTTAAGCGTGCTTCTACTCGTTAAGTGGCTGCTTCATGGCTTAGTTTCAAACTTTAATGTTACTTGACATCCCCTTTTAGTTCAAAATACTCGATCAAAATTTAAGCCCTTCCTTTAATATATTATACGCCCTTGATGCGTGAACTCGGGCAAAGAGCCATATGCCGGTTTGATAAGGGCAATCACTTAGACTGGGTGAGTCTTGCATAAGGTTGGGATTCACGTTTAGATGTTTTCATTTAGTGGTCGTTTTCCTTGTTTCTTTAGACCAGTGGTTCCCAACCTCGGGTCCCGACCCAAATCAGGGTCGCGGAAGTCCTTAAGTAGGGTCGTGAAGGGTCACTATATTTACTATTTCTTAATTCAATTTATTTATATATATATATATATATATATATATATATATATTTCAATTTTATCATAAGCCTGAGGGTCGGGAGGTCCTGTTGGTGGGCAATTTAAGCCCTTTTAGGGTCGCAGCAAATAAAGGTTGGGAACCACTGCTTTAAACTAGCGTAGACATTTCCACTTATGCGACGGGATATATTTAAGTCAATTAAAATTTGATAAAAATCATATTTTTATCTTTATTTAGTAATAAATATATAAAATATCCTTCAGTAGTTGATATGTCAGTCTATCGTCTACTTTATATTTTATAACATCCTTCAATAAGTACGAGTAAATAAAAACGAGTGAATGCATGGTATGGATCAATTCTAAGGCAATTATTTTCAAATTCTTTACAAAATTCTCCTATAGCCTGTTGTCAACACTTTTTCTACCACTACCTTATCTACGCTTTGCTTTTTCTGAATAATTGTAGCGCACACTCGGCACGTGAGTTCACTTAAGCATCTCTTTTTCTCCTCTCTTTTAATTGCTGTAACTCCTTTTTTCGAAACTTCACCGTTCGAAAGTATCCTGTACTAACCACGAGTGGATCATTTGGTCATTGTTTGTCTCTCTATATAATATTGCTTCTTTGTACAACAATTCATTTAGTTTTAGATGACGTGCGGTACAACTCAGTTTATGTTTTGATCGAGTTTCATTGTTTTGATATACAATTCAATTTATATTCTGATTGAGTTTCATTGTTTGGATATAAAGAGGCGGGGCCACCAGCTTGACCTCCTTGTGAAGAGAGACCAACGCACGAAGCAACATAAGGTTCATAGGTAAGGTATATTCTGATTGAGTTTCATTGTTTGGATATAAAGAGGCGGGGCCACCAGCTTGACCTCCTTGTGAAGAGAGACCAACGCACGAAGCAACATAAGGTTCATAAGGTAAGGTATATTCTGATTGAGTTTCATTGTTTGGATATAAAGAGGCGGGGCCACCAGCTTGACCTCCTTGTGAAGAGAGACCAACGCACGAAGCAACATAAGGTTCATAAGGTAAGGTATATTCTGATTGAGTTTCATTGTTTGGATATCAATTTCTCTCACGGAACTTCTGAAGTCAACTCATTTCCTCAAAATTCTAAATTTTTGGTAAAGTTGGAATTGAGATAGAAGCCGGGACAGTTTCTCTTTCGATATTACTAAATCGAGTTTGTATTGTTTTCGTTGGTTGGTTCATTTTGTTTCATGTACTGCAATCGTTTGAGTCACTGAGAGGGTGGATTAATGCCCCCAACCAGGTGGCATACAAAAATGTCCATGGTGGAAACCACGGTAGAGAAAAAAACCTGAGACCAGTCTGAGCTAGTCACTATTCCCAACCACATCGAGTTTGTATTGTTTTCGTTGGTTGGTTCATTTTGTTTCATGTACTTCAATCGTTTGGGTCACTGAGAGGGTGGGTTAATGCCCGCAACCAGGTGGCATACAAAAATGTCCATGGTGGAAACCATGGTAGAGAAAAAACTGAGACCAGTCTGAGCTAGTCACTATTCCCAACCACCATTTCTCAAACTTGGCTTGTGATGGTTCATGGTTGTTTATTTTCGCAAGAGATTCTGAATTCAAAGTAAATACCAGTAATAAAGTACGCTCTGCTTTCCAAGCATAAAGGTGCGCTATCAATTACGTTTCCCTATCCAGCTCTTCACAAAAGGCTCTGATAGGAAAAACTAAAAAACTGGTTGTATAACACCCCTTTTTAAAGGGGGTGATCCTACACTAGCAACAAATTACAGGCCGGTGTGTTCATTATCTGTGTTCAGCAAAGTTTTCGAAAAAATTGTAAAAAGTAGAATGCAGCGATATTTAGAATCTTACAATTTATTATCTCCAAATCAATATGGCTTCCGTAATAATAGAACAACGGAAATGGCTATTTTAAATCTTATGGAAAATGTAAATATAGCTAAGGAGAACAAAGAAATAATGATGTCAATATTTATGGATTTGAGTAAGGCGTTTGATGTAATAGACCATAATATTCTACTTAATAAATTGTATTGTTACGGCTTTAGAGGGGCAATCAGTGATTTGTTTAAAAGTTATTTGTCCGATAGATATAATTTTGTATCAGTAAATAAGGTTTGCTCTACTAAAGCGCTTGTCAAACATGGTGTGCCACAGGGCTCAGTGCTGGGTCCACTGTTATTTTTATTATATATAAATGACCTTCCACGTTCATGATATACTGAACTTCATAATGTTTGCAGATGATACAACTCTCTCCTTTTCTTGCAAAGATGTTATACAGCTAAGAATAATTCCATTCAGAATTCATCAATGTAATGAAATGGTTGACCACCAATAAACTCTTCCTAAATACCAGTAAAACAAATTTCATGATTTTACTAATAAAAGAAATGTATATCTTGATGAACTCAATGTTAATGAAATCACCATAAAGGAGTGTACTGTAACAAAATTTCTTGGTGTAATGCTAGATAAGAATTTGCAATGGAGTGATCATGTAAATTATATCGCGAAAAAGATTTCAAGGAGCGTTGCTATAATGTTTAAACTTAGAAATGTAGTCCCTAAACAAGTTTTATTGACTCTTTATCATACTCTTGTTCTTCCTTATATAACATACTGCACCCTTGTTTGGGGAAACTCCGCTAACAACGCATTAAATGGTATCTTTGTCATCCAAAAACGAGCAATAAGGTTATTATCTGATGCTGATTTCCTTGATCACTCTAGTGCATTATTTAAAGAGCTAAACCTACTAAAGCTCAATGATATAACCAAACTGGCACATTTATTTTATTTACAATGTAAGAGCAAAATCATTAATTTGCAATGGGTAAATAGATATTTTGTAACTCATCAAGAAATCCACCCGTATCAGACCAGAAATAGATCAAAGATTGTTATACCTCAATTTAGATTGTCTTCATCTCAAAAACTACCTATTTTCATTGGATTGAAACTATGGAATGACTTGCATGCCGATATAAAAAATATTGCGAATGTAAATTTGTTTAAAACCAAGTTAAAATCCCGATTAATAATGGGATACTAACAAAATCTTGGATTAGTGTCCACTAATAATGTTTAATATTGTCCATTAATATTGTTTAATATTGAAATACAGGCTTTAACTATTAATAATACTTATTTACTTATTTATTTACTTTATTATTATTAACTTATAACGGCTAGCTGCTTATTTTTAATAAGAGCCCAGTAAAGCCTAAAGCTTAAGGGCCAAATTAAAAAAAAAAAAATAAATAAAAAAAAATAAATAAATAGTCGAGCTTCACAATTATTTATGTCATTGTAAAAATTGTAAATTATAAAAAGACTACTGTATTTATTTTATTATTAATAAAGGTTAATTAATAAAATAAAAAAAGAAATGGCTAACCGACAAAAGTAAAAAACGCCAGCAAACGCAATTAAAATTGTATCAATTTGGAAGTGACATAATTTTTTAACTTTTTATAAAGATACTTCATCGAGCTGTCTCCAAAATTTTTCAAATTGTTAAAAATTTAACTGCGTTTTTTTGGCGTTTTTTACATTTGTCGCTTAGCCACTTCTTCCTGGGAGGGCCGTATATAACATATACGGTGTGATGTTCTGAACATTTTATAATAATGCCTTGCTGCAGTTTCATTTTTAATTTGTAATGAAAAAATTATATTTTCACTAAATCTCACAACTACACACCCAAACGCTTGCTCGATCAGGGTGGGCTAACCATGATGTGCTGCGTGAGGTTAGTGAGTAATGTCGTGGTTGAGTGGTGAGGTCTGAATCCATGTTGAGTAGGCGATAGTGGTATGTGTGGGTTGGTGATTTGTAAGATTAGTCTTTCTGTTACTTTGGAAGGTGTGCATAGTAAAGTAATGGGTCTATAGGAAGCTGGTTCTGTTGGATTTTGTTTGGTTTGAGTAGTGTAATAATTTTACCTTGTTTCCATATGTATTATTATTCCTGACATATGGAAACAAGGTAAAATTATTACACTACTCAAACCAAACAAAAATCCAACAGAACCAGCTTCCTATAGACCCATTACTTTACTATGCACACCTTCCAAAGTAACAGAAAGACTAATCTTACAAATCACCAACCCACACATACCACTATCGCCTATCAACATGGATTCAGACCTCACCACTCAACCACGACATTACTCACTAACCTCACCCAGCACATCATGGATGGCATCAACTCCAGAAGACCAGCTCAACGTACACTATTAGCAACAATAGACATTAGTAAAGCATTTGATGCTATCCCACGCTTCCCTCTCATAAACAAAATACTCAACACAAACATGCACAATAACACCAAAAGGTGGCTGAGCAACTATCTCTCAGGAAGATACTCACATGTCACATTTAATGGCAAGTCATCCAAAAACAAGCTTTTCCGAACGGGGTCCCTCAAGGCTCTGTTCTCTCACCAACACTCTTCAACTTATACATGCATGACATTCCAACACCCATAGATAACAAGCTTACCTTATCATCATATGCAGATGATATCACTCTAACATCCACCCACAACAACATCGACACCGCTACAAACAACCTACAAACATACATAAACAGTATACAAGACTGGCTCACACACAATAGACTCAAAGTAGCGCCCACAAAATCAACCATCACCTTGCTTACAAGCAACACAAAAGAACACCAGGTAATTCCACAGCTTACACTAAACAACATCAACATTCCACACACTCACAGACACAAAATACTTGGTGTCACATACAACACATCATTATCTTTTGCAAACCACATTCAGGACATTAAAACCAAATGTACGTCAAGACTTAACACGCTTAGGGTACTAACAGGCACAAACTTTGGACACCAGCAGGAAACAATCAACTCATATACAAACATATATTCGCTCAGTTATGGACTATGCTAGCCCATGCTGGGCACCCATTATCTCAAACACACACATAAACACCTTACAAACAATACAAAACAACGCACTTCGTATCATTACAGGATGCACTCAAACAACACCAATAGAACACCTGCACACAGAAACAAAAATACTAAAAGTTAGGGAACATTTAGACATGAGGGGAACACAATTCATGGCAGCAGCGACAACTAACCACAACACCCTTGCCACTACATGTACAATCATGCACCAACACCTCGCACCATTAAGGTAACACCAGAGAGATATTATAAACGAAATACTCCATTCATACCACGCCCACAGACATCACACAGTACAGAAAACACATACACACACACCTAACCCACAAAGCACTGACACGACTCGGTCCGAATGCGGTCCTAGGTGCGAAGCCGCCACCCATTAACAGGTCAGAGATCAGCCTGAGCAGATCGGATCGAGTTAACTTAGCACGATTCCGATGTGGACATCACCCAAACTTACGGACATATAAACACAGACTAGACAACTCCATAGACGACACCTGCCACCTGTGCCAAGACACACCACAAACAATTGAACACATTATGACGGACTGTACGCTCTAGCACAACAACGAACACAAACAAACATCACTAGTGCGCTGAACCTCTGGTCCACTCCGGAGAGGGCGATCGGTTACCTGCGTGCCGCCGGCTTGCTCGATCAGGGTGGGCTGATCGGCTAAACAACAACAACAACAACTACACACCCACACTGTTCTGTTACTATTTATTGATTGATTAATTTTTTGGTTAAGTGATAAACAGAAAAAAGTATAAGAGAAATGGTCGTTGATCCTTGATAAAGTGATAATTCATTTCCTCGGACTGCATGAGATGTCAGTGATATAACGCATAATAAAATACATGCTAACTCTATACTATAGAGAGGCAGTCCTGTCTGTAGACACCACTTATCCGGATTGGTTGAAAGAAAGTGACACGTCATAGAATACAGAAAAGAACGCAGCAATGAGAATCTTAAGCTTCACATCCGAACCCATTGTATCAAGATTTGTGAAGTTCAAGATTTTCATGGCTGCGTTCTCCTCACCGAAAACTATTGATTGTGATTGGGGGTGGGGGCCGAAGACTCCAGCACCGCAGATTTAGCTAATGAGACTGTGAGGATTTTGATAAAGTTTCTTCCGAATCAAATTTTGTCAAAAAATGAGAAAAACCAAGTCAAAATTTCCAATTTTTTGCCAAATACTACAAGCAGAGCCTTCGGCTCCCTGCCCTACTACGGACGGAGCTTGTGCTTCGCAAACTCGCTACGACGAGGGTACGTTAGGGTTACCTCTTTGGGGGGGGGGGGGGGGGGAGGTCATTCTCCCTCCGCAATATTTTTGATTTTTCAGTTAACATTTGAGGCAATTCCTTTATACGTTGGCAATGAACCCTGATTAATAAAAATAAAAAAGTCGTCATTTTGAGGAGGTATGGTATCAAAAAATTTAACCAACCAACTACCCACGCATGCGCACATCGAATAAGTAACTCTATCAAAAAAATTTCATTACGACTTCATTCGGTCTTTGACGTCTGAAATGAAACACTTCAATAAAGTCTATTCACTCGTTGCTTGTCCAGTTTAAATAAGTTTAACTTTAGTTTCACAGCGTGTCGCTTTACAATTCGGTAAATCTCTAGGAGCGCTCCATTTTTCAGTATTAAACATACACTCATAAAACATTATACCATTTGAAAGCTCACATTTTTCCGAGTCTAAAAATGTAGTAATCCAAAAGTATTAATAGCAAATAAAAAGTAACGGTTTAAATATAAAACCCTATACCGAGCAATTTGTGATGCGTGATCTTTACGGGGGCTCCACCCCCGCACCCCCGAAACCTAAATTATACAAATGATAATGTAATAACATATTCATGTTAGGTTAGGTTAGCGTAACAATTACCAAAAATACCATCTTACAACACAGACTGAAGATTTATAACTTAGCCAACCTTTATAATGTAGTTAATGACGTCACGCGTCAAACAATTAATTAAATCGTTACTTTTTATTTGCTATTCATACTTTTGGATTACTACATTTTTAGACTCAGAAAAATGTGAGCTTTCAAATGGTATATGTTTTATGAGTGTATGTTTAATATTGAAAAATGGAGTGCTCCTAAAGATTATCCGGTTAGGTTAAGTCGTGATATTTTAGTTAGTTTAATATCACTTAACCTAACCAATCCTCAAGGCCGTACAGTTGACCTAACCGGGCATTGATTTAATTATATATAAAGTTAACATTGTTTTTTTAAGCAGGTAACCAACCCTCTTCCTAAATCCATACTCTCGCTGAGGTAAGTTCATCGTATCATCATGGGATTGAATTACAGGATTTAAAATATTCGACTCTTATTTTTATAATTTATTGACTAAAAAACGCAAAATCTTTGTTAACACTGTAGAATTTCTCACTTATATTATGGTCTGTTACTTGAACCCAGTAGTTCCCAACCTAGAAATAAATTACTGCACTGGGGTAATGACAACTATTTTGTGGGGGGGGGAATGACAACTATTTTGTGGGAGGGGGGGTAATGACAACTATTTTGTGGGAGGGGGGGTAATGACAACTATTTTGTGGGGGGGGGGGGGTAATGACAACTATTTTGTGGGGGGGGTAATGACAACTATTTTGTGTGTGTGGGGGGTAATGACAACTATTTTGTGGGGGGGGGGTAATGACAACTATTTTGTGGGGGGGGGGTAATGACAACTATTTTGTGGGGGAGGGGGTAATGACAACTATTTTGTGGGGGGGTAATGACAACTATTTTGTGGGGGGGGGGGTAATGACAACTATTTTGTGGGGTAATTATAAAAAAAAAATGATTTGGGTAATTGAGCTGGATTAGAAATGGATTTTTGGGTAACCATACAGAAATGGTTGGGAACCACTGTTTTAACCCATTTACTTAGTTTATTCATAATTTTTAATAAAATATGCGTAAAATTATAAACTCTAATATTCTTTATAATTTATAATAGTAACATTCAAATAAAATAGTTTAACTAACCTCGGTGGTGTAGTGGTTAGCGTCGCTGACTACGAATCCATTAGCCCCGGGATCCAGACCCGGTGAAGGCAGGCGGTGAGCAGCAAAACCCAGTTGTTCATCCTTCCACGCAATAAAAAAAGAAAGTGGTTGGTAGATAAATGGGTACCCTGGGTAGCCTAGTGGTTAAGATGCTGAGCTGCTGGTGGGGCGTGGTTCGGATTCCACGTTAAACTGTAGGTCTAAGGTGGAGTGACAAGCTTGACCTTTGTTAAAATGAACAATTCGGGTGGGAGCAAAATCAAGGTAGACCAAGGTTAGCCTATATACGCGTAGAGTTAGTGTATAAACTAGAACTTTATTAACCATTGAAGGAACGGTACAATTATAAAATATATTTAAGGGTTATTTATTTAAATACCAACATTAAAGTTTTTTTAATTACAGGGTGAACCATAAGTCTCTCTACCTTCATATTCTAATTAAACTCGCTTCGGTAAAGCGACTTATGGCCTACCCTGTAAATTTAATATTTTAACGCTTATACCCACATTTATGTCCGCAAACTGGTTCGGGGGCACTAAATTTCACCAATTATTATTTTTTGCTTTCTTGGTTTGGTGTAAGTTTCAAAATTTGTATAAATTAGTTATTTTTAATAACTTAAGATTATTTTGGACTTTTATAAATAAGACCTAAATCGAAATTTATTTATTTCCCTCTATTCCTCCAAGGGTAAAACTAACCTCTATTCCTCCAAGGGTAAATTTAACTAACGAAAATATCAAATATGTTTATAAAAAAAAAATAATTTTGAAATAAGAACTGAGAACGGCCTTCCATCGCGTGTCTGTGTCGTATTGAGACCGATTATGGTCGGAAGAGAACTTCGTAAATACATCGGAAAGACGAGGCTTACCGGTCCATTGATGACCAGGGTTTTTTTTTTTGTCATTGGGGTTGTTTAACCTCCTTCGCAGCATCTAAGGTCATATGACGGAGCTTTATGTGGGATCCGAACCACGGGTCGCTACATAATCTGGGCACGGAGGACGGTCTCTCACCCAACTATTACCCAGACCCAATGTCGCTTAACTTCGATGTCCTCCGGGAAGCGGTGTTACGACATTGGCCACGACGTAGCCCTGATGACCAGGTAAGGCCCGCCTTGAGCAATCGCCGATTTGTAATAAATAATATATATATATATATATATGGAGGAGGAAACTACTCTTCAGAAAGACGTAAATTTTTATTTCTTAACCAATACAGTTTCGGCTCCCCGCGAGCCCTTTTCAGTTGGTAAATTTTTACCGATTGCAAAAGGACTCTCGAGCAGCCGAAACTGTATTGGTGTTAAGAAATAAAAATTTAAGTCTTCCCGAAGAGTGGTTTCCTTCTTCATACTTCGTCGCGACAGTGTGTTATTTTACATCGTATGTATGTTAATGATGTACAGATTCCAAAATCCAACTATTTTGGCAGCACGATCTCCAGATTTAACACCATTAGACTTGTTTGTGTGGGGCTTTATAAAGTCTTGAGGTTTACAAAACAAGAGTTACAGACCTGCAGGTTCTGCGAACCCCCACTGTCGCGCCAGTCTCTAAAATATAACCCCCGAGATGCTTGAGAATGTGTTCCGCAATCCACTGGAGAGATTTGAGATATGGAGAAACACTGATGGTGCTTACATCGAATCTTAAACATAAGCTTGATAAATAAATATACATCCAATTATGTTACTACATTTTTATCCTAAAATACTATTATTTAAAAAAAATAGATAGGTACTTTTGGACCACCCTGTATAAATTATAAAATGCAACTTAATATAGAATTATTGATATAGCGTAGAAGATTACAATAGTTTATAGTATTTAGAGATTAGCTAGTTGGAGAAAATGTAAATTCATGACCAACTTAACTTATTAAGCATTGCCTTTCGTGAATGTAAAATAATTTTATATAATTACATTTTGAAATGGGTATAGGTAAATTATCATAAATATTGGTTTTTGTCTGTTAATTTTTCCATAAATATAGATTTCTTGCAATGAAAATTTAAAGTTTTCAAAGAGTCGGTGAGAGAATCGGCTAAATTTGGCCGATGCCGATACCTAAAAATAGTCAATTATGCCGATGCCGATTAATTGGCACACCATTAATAAAAAAAATATGTAATAACCTTTGGTTAGCTTCCGCTCGAATTGTTCATTCTGACGAAGGTCAAGCTTTTCACGCCATCTTAGACCTACAATTTAACGTGGAATCCGAACCACGCCCCACCAGCATCCCAGCGTCTTAACCACTAGGCTACCCAGGGTACCCATTTATCTACCAACCACTTTCTTTGTGTGGAAGGATGAACAGCCGAGTTTTGCTGCGCGAGGCTGCCGTCACCGGGTCTCGAATCCGAGGCCGATGGATTCGTAGTCAGCGACGCCTAACCACTACACCACCGAGGTATAGTGGTTCGGAGCCAGTGTGACTAACCCGCTAATAATAAAAACTGGAGATAAACGAGTTTAGAGTTGTTCAAGCTTTAAATAGGATTAAAGATTTTAAATAGGATTAAAGACTTTAAAAAGGATTATAACTTTATGTACAGTACAACTTTGACTAATATCCATGACAAAGAAGGCTTTGAACTGCCGCCTGGTGGTAAAAAAAAAAGGTAATTGACCGAAGGTGGTTTATTAGTCGCTCTGACTCGGAGCTATCTTATATATATATATATATATATATATATATATATATATATATATATATATATGAAAATAACCACGAAGGAAAAAGGAAACACAGAATGGTGCTCAAGCGCTTTTATCTAATGACATCCTCAGAACACTGAAATAAATAACAAGTTCGAGACTATATATAGGTCAGAAAAAAAATAATAAAAATAGAAAAATAAAAATTGTAGGAGGAGCATACAAATTTATAAGGAAAAGCTACCAGAGTTTTAGCACTTTGCCCCTCTTGTCTAAATCCGTTCTGAACGAATTCAAAACAGGATCAAGCGAAAAACGGCCCTGGCTAATGTTGAAATTATTTGCAAGTTGAATAATGGCAGATTCAAGAATATTTCTATTAACAATGTTGCTTGAGTGAAACAAAATTGAAGCATTATTCCAACCAATACAGTGGAATAACTCTGACAAATGGACGAAAAGGGCACTGGACGACTGTCCCATATATGATATAATAAAAAGGAAGACCAAGGACGCAACATAGAGTATGATTTTAAGAGATCCAACGTTTCGAGGGATAACAACCCTCATCTTCAGGACAAATTTATAATTCATAATTTTAAAATTTGCCCTAAAGATAAGGGTCGTATCCCTCGAAACGTTGGATCTCTGTTGAAGCCATGCTATATGTTGCGTCCTTGGTCTTCCTTTTTATTATACGTTTAAGGTTTCCTACGAAAACGTATCAGTTTTTTATGTACATATATGATCACCTGAAGATCAGGGCCCCCAGCCTTCTTTAGTTAGCTTTATAAGGCTAACTAACGAAAATATCACGACTTAACCTAACCAATCGTCAAGGGCGTACAGTTGACCTAACGATTGGTTAGGTTAAGTCGTGATATTTTCGTTAGTTAGCCTTATAAGGCTAACTAGAGAAGGCTGGGGGCCCCTGATCTTCAGGTGATCATGTATACTGTGTATATAAACAAACAAACAATTAATTGGATGGACGAGAATTTGTTTCAATATAAAAATGAAGATAAACACCGAAGTAAAAAGATTCGCCATTTACTTCATTAGATTTACAAACGTTTTGGGATGGAGCTCCATCATTAGTGCATAAAGTTTACCTAAGTAAGGGATACGTGGGTTAAATAAAAAATTAAAGGGATACGTGGGTTAAATAAAAAATTAAAGGGATACGTGGGTTAAATTAAAGGGATACGTGGGTTAAATTAAAAATTAAAAGGATACGTTGGTTAAATTAGTTTATAATACGAAATAGTACAGATAAACTGTTGTAATTTAGTGAATTCTTGTTCATAAAATGATTTTAAAATGCATAAATGAGAAGGGTAACTTAGGGAAGTTAAAATTTCAAAATGAGTAATTTTAATGTAATTTAGTCTAAGCGCTAATTTTAATCTTTTAATAAAAAAATGCAAAAAATGACCCGCAAATTTTAATTATTTAAATATCTGAATTTTATATTTCTTTTAATTTAGATATTTTAATATATGAAAAAGGTTAAAAAGAAGCATTAAAAAAAAAATTCTAATTAATAAGTGAGAATTTTAAACAAATTCTAAATTCTCGTTGACGGAATTTGAAATTAATTCCTATAAATTTCGATCGTTCTACATGTAAAACCACTTATCGGGAAATGACAGAAACGCGCGCGCGAAACGAAGATGAGAAAATAGAGGGTTAAATGGGAAGGGAGAGGCGTTACGGAGTTTCAATTAAGAGACCTTATATAAGCCTTCAAAGCAAAATCTCCCAATAAACATCACAAAATATAACTCCGAAGCCATTAATATTTGTCTCGTACAATTGAAGGTTAAACCTTGTGTGTTTATATTCATATTAATATTTATAAGTAGTTAAAAAATCGAACAGAAGCGTGTACTAGTAAAAATAATGTTCTATAACTGAATCACACACACACACACACACACACACACACACACAAATCTTGTAACTGGGGACAGTATTTACCAATGTATCGGGGAACACTAATTCCCTGAGTTATAGATTCCAGTACCCGAAAATATAGGGGAAATTCAAATGGAATTGAAGGTGTGAAATTAAAATTTGAAATCTAAAACTCAGGAGGGTTCCAAAACCCTTTCTATTAATTAGTTTCTTTGCGATGAAAGAAGTACTAATTGCTCAAAAACACTTTTGTAATTGCGAAAGATTTTTAATCAGCTAATTAAATGAATATGTTTATTGCTGCAATGAGGATATTAGTCTTTCAAAGCTAAAATTAGTTGAAATCATAATTTTACATTTCTTCCAATATGGGAGAAGCAATAATGAGAATATAATACGTCTTTTTATAACTGAAATAACGCACTGAATTCAGTAAATATATTTTACTTACACGATTATCTTAATACTATACAAATTAATGATTGAAAAATCAAATCTGTTCTTTAATAAACTGAAGAAAGATATTCTGTGATGTAGCTCGTGGGAGTTAGCTCCCGTCATTAGTTTGAAACAAATTTTTAAGTGCCTTAACATCCATGCGTAATTTTTATTGCCATATATAGACTATGATAATTTCCATTTTAAAACTTTTTCAGCGTCACTTCAATAATTACAAACGTTTTCACGGGTTATAAACCAATTAAGAACATTATAAATGCAGGAAGAGGATGCCAGTGGGCATCGAAACTGTTGTGGGAATAAACTGTCTATTAGAGTGGGTTTTTATTATCAAGAACATTGTAATTTCTGTATAGGTTCAGTTTCCCTATTCGAAAATATTTTTATGCAGAAAGGATGGGGACAAAGAAAAGATATTTATGTATGAAAGAGGGACAGCAAAAATCCCCCCCCCCCCCCAATATACAAGCAGGAGAAAAGAGCCAAAATCAAGCCACAACGTTTTCTCTACCCAATCAGAAAGATAAGAGTAGAAAGATAAGAGATCAGGGGCATCATAGTGTCCCACGCGAAGCACGTAGTGACTGTTGACCGGGTGAAGAAGTGAAGGATAGAATCATTGGCAGGAGTAGTGCATAGGACAGGAAGTGCGACTTAACCCTTTAACGCCGGATTTGTTTGTAGGGTTAAGTTATGAATGCGTATATTTGAAACGTTACCAATATGTAGCAGTCGTCCTTTTAGGGTTAAAATATCAATGATAAATTAAAAAGAGTGGTGACAGGAGAGGACTCTGAAGAACACCAATATTAATAGCTTTAGAAGAGTGACCGACTGAAACTATATGTAGATCAGCCAGAAAGGAAATCAGAGATGAAGGCACAGACAGAAGGATAGAAACCGAAGAAGGGCAGTTTGGAAATTAAGGATTTGTGCCATACTCCATCTAAAGCTTTTGATATGTCTAGCGCAATAGCAAAGGTTTCGCCGAAATCCCCAAAGGAGGATAATCAAGAGTCAGAGAGATGCAAGAAGATCGCCAGTAAAGCGTGTCGCTTACGGAACCCATACTGACGATCTGAAAGAAGATTCATTTGAAAGGTGTTTATTTTGTTTTGCACTTGTATCGTTTTGAAAAGTTTTGAGACTCACTGAGGCGCTGGAGGAGGTACCTAGCATATAAAAGCGTAGCTGTTCAGGAATCAGGACTTTAGGCCTCCAAGCTAACAGAAATGTAAATACATTATTAATTTTTTTACTGTCTGGAAACCGCTCAAAGATACTGAAAAGGTTAAGAATCTTCCTAGTAAGGATAGATTCAAAAACTTTTTCAAGGCAAGAAATAACAGCAAATGGACGGTAGTTGGAGGGTTGAGAGTGGTCACTCTTCTTTGGGACAGGCTGAATGAAAGCGAACTTCCAGGAAGAAGAAAAAGTACCAGATGAAAGACAAAAACGAAAGTGTTTCCCTAGGTAGACGAATGTAGCAACCCGCGGTGTCAGTACAGAAGCACAGTTCTTGGGACCAACAGGAAGGACCCCATCAGGACCGTATGCTTTCGCAGAGTTGAGCCCAGATCAGGCAGGAAAAAACATCTTTGAAAGAAATTCTGTCTTCAGACGTAATTAAGTAAGAGAAGAGGAAATGGAAGAACAGCACCGGAATCGCCCATGGTTGAGTTGGAGGTAAAAATTTGAGCGAAAGTTTATCCGGAGAAGAAACTGCAACTGAACCGTCATAATGGAGAAGAGGAGTGAAAGAAGTAAAGTTGTTCGAGAGGTTTTTAGCTAGGTGCCAGAAAGAGCGAGAAAATTAGAATTTAAAAGATTTTCACATTTTTGTCTGAAGGATTTTTGGCGTGTCAAAGAAACAGATTGTACTCGATTTCCGGGCAAAAATGTGAGAGTCAAGAGTTAGGTAGCGGCGGTACCTTGTGAAAGCCTTCCCTCTGTTGCGGATAACGTTAGAACAAGCAAATTTGAACCGAGGTTTTTTTTGGTTTTTTCATTAATAGCAGGAAAAGAATATAAAATGTATGCCTCCATGCCAGAGAGAATCACTCCGCAATGCGCTCAGCGCACTCGGAGGGGCCCCGGCTACGGAAGCAGTAATCATTCCATGGTAAATCAAAGGGGTACTGCCTAAGGACCTCTAATCCGCGCCGCCTAAGTGCCAAATCGCGACATTGGGTCTGCAGAGTAGTTGGAGAGAAGACCGTCCTCTGCATTCAGATTATGTAGCAACCAGTGGTTTGGGTCTCGCGTAAAGCTGTAGGTCCCCTCCGTCATACGAGTTTAGATGTTGCGAAGGAGGTTAAACAACCCCACATTACATTACATTAATGAAGTTGTATTGTCGACCTAATTTGACCGATAACGAGCTGTGAAATATTACTTTCAAAACTCTTCATTTGCATCGAAATTTTGCAAAGATGGACGCGCGCAGCTCATAAACAAAAACTTGGCGAATATTTATCACTTTCATTTTTTATTGATTATTATTCACTCCTTTTCCTACTAAATTACTATATTTTCAAATTAATATAATTTTTGGTACTTTTCCGCGATCTGCCCCATGCAGATAACGGAAAAGTACAGGGTGTTCGAATAGTTCCGTCACCCCCTACAAAATGTACATATTGTAATACTAATTTTATTTGTGTGATTAATTGAATTTGTGTGTGATTCATTGACATAACTTTTTATTTTCCAGGTATTAGTTGTGTGAACTAATACAGAACTAGTACTAATACTCCAGAGTGTAAGTCCACTTACACTCTGGAGGAAAGGATAGTGATGAGCACATGGGCTCATGAAAGGTCACATACTGGCAAAACGATGCATGATATCCAGAATGATTTCAACACAAGATTCAATAAGGCTGAACCACCAAACAAGACGGTGTTACGCTGGGAGAAAAAGCTGCTTTAAACTGGTTCCATCAAGGACCAACAACGCGAGCAGAACAATGTGAAGGTGTGATTGCATCGGTGGCTCGTTCACCTAAAAAATCACTTCGGAAACGATCACATGAACTTGCAGTCTCCATGTCCACAATGAGAGATCACATGACAAAAGATCTCGGCATGAAACCCTACCGCCCGTCATTTGTTAGTGAATTAAGCGATACAGACATGCAGAAACTGTAATTAGTAACTGTATTTACTGTAAATAAAGTAATTGTTGCTAGAAAATATCAGGTTATAACATAAATTCTGCTGGATTAGAAAACGGACGAAAATAATATAGAATATCCTCAAGATAATGTGAAATAGTTTTAGAAATGTTGCAAAATACACGCTGCGACAGGTTCGCACATGTTTTATCACGATACAGAATGACTTAGGCTAGTGTAGGATTAGGCTAATGAATATTTTCTCTGGTGTTTTTCATAGTTACAACGCCACCCCTACGATATTACAGTAATTGAAAAACATGGAGCCCACGAAAGAGCATATTCGACATGTGATGCTGTATGAGTTCCATAAAGAATCTAACGCTAGTGAATCCGCAAGAAACATTGAAAGAGTTTATGGAAATAATGATGTGAGCGAATGGATGTGTAGGAGATGGTTTGAGAAGTTCAGAAATGGAGTTCAGAAATAGAGACTTCAGTCTGAAAGATTATCAACGAACAGGACGACCTGCAACTCGGCGTTAGCCATATGACCATTTATCGTCATTTGAAGCTGTTAGGAAAAGTAGTGAAGGTTGGAAAATGGGTTCCGCATGATTTGTCACAAGCGAATCTTCAACATTGAATCGATATTTGCACATCACTGCATTCTCGGCAACTGCAGGCACTGTTTTTGAATCGGATCGTCACTGGGGATGAAAAATGGGTCCTCTATAACAATAGTAAGCGTCGACATCAGTGGCTTAGCCGTGAAACAAAGACTGAACCTCAACCAAGGAATGGACCCCATCCAAATAAAATTTTGCTCTGCGTTTGGTAGGATATGCGAGGACTTATTCATTTTGAGCTTCTGCCAGATAACCAAACAATCACAGCTGAAGTCTACTGCCAACAACTCCAACGATTGAAGATGGCATTACAAGAAAAACGTCCTGCATTAATTAATTGCAGAGGTGTTTTATTCTATCAGGATAAAGCGCGCCCTCAAACTGCTCGAATCACCACTGCCCAATTGGAGGCATTTGGTTGGGAAAAATGCCTCATCCACCTTATTCTCCGGACATCGCACCTTCAGACTATCATTTATTCAGAAGTCTGCAACACCACCTAGATGGTCAAAAGTTGCAATCTAGGGAAGCTATCGAAAATGAGGTGATCGCTTTTTTTAACTCGAAACCAAGGGATTTCTTCGAACGTGGCATAAAAAAATCTTTTCTACAGGGGGAAGGAGGTTATAGAAAAAGAAGGGAATTATATTGATGATTAATTTGTCATTATGTCCTTTAATTTTTGTTCTGAATGAACTAAAAAATAGAGCAGAATATATGTTACAACCTTATGCAATTAATCACAAAAATAAAATTGGTATTACAATATGTACATTTTGTACAGAGTGACGGGACTTTATCAACACCGTGTACCTAATTTTCGTACGTTTTCATAATTTTTTAAGGAAAGAAATTGAAAAAGGAGAAAAATTATAGAATTTGCTATACGAAACTTGAGTGAAATTATATTTGGTGTAATGTGACCATAAAAGTTAAATTTTGTGCTTCGATGTAATGAAATTGAATTTCGACGTGTTCGGCTAAATTATGAAATAAAATTGTATGCGTGTGTACATATATGTAATTCACACACACACACACACACACACACACACAATTGTTTCAATTTGTTTCAAGTGATGTTTTCTTTTTATGCAAGCTTTATGCAAGCCACCGGCTTTCACCTAATAAATTATTATCGCAAATTCACTGGTATTTAATACACACACTGGTATAAGATAGAATTTACCGCTGAACTTATAAACACTAGTTATTTCGATATTACACAGAGCGGAAACAAAACGTCCGTACACCACGATGTAGAAACACTATTTATACATTAGGCCTATAGAGGGGAAAAAGGTCAGACACAATTGGGAAGAGCCATAAAACGAAGGTCGAGTTATCGAGAGAAATTTGAGAAGCGAGAAGAAGAAATGAGGAAAATAAAAGAGTGGCAAAAAATATGAAGAAATGTATAAGTTGCGGTAAATCCAGACAACTGAATAGAGCTGGATAATGTTTAATGGGATGCGCTGAACATCAGCTCTGTAATTGCAAAAATGAAGCAGACCAGACCTCGGGCTTAAAATGCATTCTGTGCAATACCTTTAAACACTACGAATGCATGAACTTAGAAAAGACAGGAAAATGATAAATAGAATAAATAACAAAATCATAGGCCTTTATGATTTCTTGTGCGTCAAGTGCATGGAAATCAGGAGATTAGTACAAAGGGGAATACAAAATGTTGAAATAGAAAAATCAAGTACAGCAGTTTTACTGACAGAAAACCAGGAAACAGAAAACGCCAGCACAATCGAAAATGAGATGGACAACATACTACAGGGAAGGGCGAAAGCAGCCTCAGATAAAGAAATACTCACGGCAAAAGAGAGAGATACGAAATACACGCCGAAGCAAACAACCCAACTGAGTAGGGAAGAAGTGATTGTGGAGCAGAAGAAGGAAATTGAATCACATAAAACTCAGAGGGAATTTAAACGACGGGCCATATGCGAATACTGTAAAACAGGTTCGTGCAAATATGGCTTAAACTGCATATATAATCATCCCCCAAAATGCTTCTATATGATGAGGAATGGAAAATGCAGGTACAGACCAAACTGCAACTTTTTTCACCCTCGTATGTGCAGACAGTCGATTACGGAGAAAAAATGCCTGAACATAGTGCCCGTATTTTCACATAAAGGGTACGCGAAGAAGAGAATGGGAAAGAACAAATCATATTCGACATAGAAGTAATAACAAGAGTAATGAAACATACTTTTTAGAGGAAATGAGGATAATAAAAGCACAGCTTGCCCTTCTAACAGTGAAAGACAGAACGCCGCAAATATATGCACCACAACACCCTTCTATTCAACACCACCCACCAATAATACAACAACCACAGTTATCACGGGCCGCAACCCCAATACTCCCAAAAGCAGCGGCCCAACCAATAACACCAAACAGGAACAGACACCAACCAGGAAACAACCATCATTTAGGAAAATCGAACACGAAGATTAGAAACCCAGTAAATTATTGTACATAAATATACAAGGCCTCTATACGGACCATGCAGACTCCAAATTACAATACTTACAAAATTTAGCTACGGAAACTAGCATAGATATCATATGCCTAACGGAAACACGTATAAGTGCGAGAAAGGCTGTGAAAACTGCATCGAGAATACTGAATTAGCATTGCTGGATTACAACATATACAGAGCAGATAAAGTGGCTAGACGAGGGGAGGGTGTTGTATCTACGTGAAAAACACACACGTGAGGTGAAGGTAAACAAATCAAATAGCACAGTCGAAGTTATTGTATTAGAAGTAAAAGAACTGAACCTAACCATTATGGACGTCTACACACCACCAAACACCACAAAAAGTGAATTCCAATTTGCCACTAATGAAATATAGAACAAGTTAGAATTACTTGAAACTTCAGCAACAAATATTCTAATTTGCGGAGATTTTAATTTCCCATTCATAACATGGAAGAAAAATGACGAAGTCATATAGAAGTTTCATGGCAACATTACAAAAGATGATAGAACCCAAGGAATAATGCTATTAGATATGATGGAACATTACGCCCTTAGTCAGGAAATCTGTGAAGCCACTAGGAAAGAGAAGGTTTTGGATTTAATTTTGACAAATAACAATGACATAATAATAAATAAAAAGGTAACTCATATAAATTTCTCCGACCATAACCTAATCGATGATATACAATTGAAGTTAGCATCCAGAGGTCCGAAAACGCATCCCAGAGAGGCAGAAGGAATATTTGAAGGCTTAAACATAAATTCAAAGAAAGTAGATTGGGAAAGCGTAAATAAAGATTTAAAGGAAGTAAATTGGGAATTACTACTTCGCGAGAAGACTCCAGAACAAATACTAGGTATAATGGAGTCTGAAACCAAACCTATATTACTGAAGCATGTTCCAGAGAGACAAAAGAGAAAATGCAGCAAGCTCGAGAGAAAAATCAGGACACTATTTAGACAACGGAAGCAAACCGTAAAACATCTCCACAGATGCAAAACTGATGCAAGGCGACTCAAACTAGAGAGGAAACTACGCGAAATAGAAATGGACATAAAACAAACATTCATACATAAGACAAACGAGGAGGGAAACAAGGTAGCAGGAAACATAAAAAATAACCCAAAATACTTCTACATTTTGGCGAAAAGGAAAATGCAGTGCAAAGAGGGTATTGGTCCGTTGACAGACGGGGAGGCTAAACACACAAATGACCCCCAAAAAATGAGCCAACTACTTAAGGAACAATTTAACTCAGGGGTGCTAAACACAAAGTCCGAGATGAAAGTAGAAAACGCAGACGAATTTTTCGACATTGATACAAATCAGCCAAGGACAAATTCTGGCACAAACCTATTAATGGACTTAGAGTTCTCGGAAGGAGATGTAATTAAGGCTCTATCACAGATGCGAGACAATTCGGCACTAGGGCCAGACACATGGAGTGCCACATTTCTGAAGAAATGCAAAGAATATTGCCAAACTGCTATACTTACTATGGAAGAAATCACTCGACACAGGACAAATTCCACTACCATTAAAGAATGCGAACATTGCCCCTTTATTCAAAGGTGGTAAGAGAGCAATGCCCAAGAATTATCGGCCAGTAGCTCACACCTCACACCTTATAAAGTGCTTTGAACGTATAATTAGAAGCGAAACTACCTACTACAAGAAAAAGCTTCTACAACCCAAATCAACATGGTTTTAGGGCTGGAAGATATGTCCATCACAGCTATTAGACCACTAGGAGAAAATATTGGAGATATTGTGTCGAGGACAAAACACAGATGTAATATATACAGACTTTGCTAAAGCTTTGGATAAATGTGACCATGGAATTATAGCACATAAACTTAAGAATACAGTAATTACAGGAAAGCACACACTGGAAAGCAAAGAACACAGAGTGGTGGTAAATGGAGTCAAATCGGGAGTCTCGGAAGTAGAGAGCTCTGTCCCACAAGGGACAGTACTAGCTCCCTTGCTGTTCATAATAATGATTGCAGATATTGATGCAGATATCAATGACAGTATTGTATCATGTTTCGCAGATTACACAAAGATATGCAAGGAAATATTGAACGAAGGTGACATGGAAAGATTACAAAACGACATTGAAACATTATTCCAGTGGTCAGAAGACGACAATATGAAGTTCAACGAAGAAAAATTCCAACTTCTAAACAGATAACATTAAATCCACAAGTCAGGGATCTTGGAGTAATAATGTCGTCGGATGTAGAATTCAGAGAGTACTGTAACATCAAAATTACAACGGCTAAAAAAGTAATGGGAATTATCTGGAAGAGCTTCCGCAGCAGAAAAGCAAACATCATGCTCAAATTATGGAAAAGTCTAGTCCTACCAATAATTGAGTATTTCTCAGTACTCACATGCTCATACAGAAAAAGAGACATTGCGAACATTGAAGCTATACAAAGGACTTTTACGTCTAAGATAGAGGAAACGGAAGGTGAAGACTACTGGTCTCGACTACAATCCCTGAAACTCTACTCTCTCGAAAGAAGGCGCGAGCGGTACACAATAATGTACATATGGAAAATACTTGAGGGCTGTGTCCCTAACCTTAGAAATGAAAATAAACACACTGGAATGAGAGAAGGGGCAGATTTTGTACTGTCCCAGCTGCGGTGGGACAAGGAGCCATGAAACGAGGATGGAAAATACCCTCAGAATACGAGGCCGAAACCTTTTCAATGCCCTACCAAAAGAAGTGAGGAATCTCCAGCACACCGACCTGAATAACTTCAAGAACCAGCTGGACAGATTCCTGTGCACAGTCCCTGACCAACCATGCGTGGCTGGCTACGAGGGCAGAAAGAGATCAGCCAGCACTTCCATCCTTCGCCAAATCCCACAAATGAGCGGGATGCTGCAGAGGGGTCGGCCGTAGATCGATCCTGAACCGTCGTTCGAACTCGCCTAAAGTAACCTAAAGTAAATAATGGTATTTTGCACCCATACTACTGGTAAGCGTTTTCGAAAGGAGACTGGCAGTTAATATATATATATATATATATATATATATATATATTTTTTTTTATGAATTCATGAAATTTAGAAGTTTGTATCCAATATATTTGAATATAAATCAGAAGATAAAAACAATCATTGAACATGCTGTTATCATCATTTCAATGTTGTTTCTATATTTGGGATTTCAAAATGGATTTTCCAAATGATCAATTGGGGTAAAAATAATCATATAATAATTTAATTATCGCCATTTGCATGTATTACATATATAAATTGGTTGGTTGTTGCTTTTAGTTAAAAAAAATATATATTATATTATATACAGTATAATATATTTTTTGTATGGGTATTTGAAACTAGTTTGTCAGTAATTACTTTTACCACCAATTACTTTATTCTTCGTAAATTTAATTTAATTAATTAATATAATAATTTTATTGGTTTATATAACATATAACAACTTTTTTCCTTAATAATTTTGTTGTGTGTTTTGGTATAATAAAAGCTGCAAAACTTGTTTCGGAGTCAAAAAATATTCTTCAGTGCCGCTCGAGGAGCCGTAGTGAGTAGGTGTGTCACTCTTTCCAGTCTCGAATTTCTGTTAAGTTTCTCTTCGAGTATTCACTAAATATTAAATATTAATTGTGATAGTAGTTTCTGTGAGTGATATTATTGATAGTTCGTTAATGATAATAAGTACCGTGTTAGAAATATTTGTGCTTAAAGAATTTAAAGTGAGTAGTTTGGTTTTTTTTGTGGTCACTTAAATTAAGTTGTCAATCAACTTGGGTAGAATTAAGTCCAATTAACTCACCTGTTTAACTTAGCCTAAATGGCTTAGTGTTAAAATATTGAAAAGTAAATTCGAATTTGAAGTTGGTAAAGTTGATTTTATTGGTATCTTTGTGTAAAGCTACAGAACTGACTGTGCTAGTAGTTAGTGTCACTTCAATTTGATGGGGTCCAGAGCCTCTATTTTAACAGGGGCACCAAGTTATATGGGTTTATCTTTGAAAGTGTTTTCAGCTTAAAGTTCTGGATCTGTTTTGTACATTACTCAGTGTCCAAAAACATAACTTGACAAAGGGAGACTAATATAGTCCCTGATAGGTACAATTACACCCGTAACTGTAGGACCACACATAGGGCTTAAGCCTATATAAGCTATCAAACAATTCAGCTTAGTGCTAGATAGGCAAAGCCTGGATCTAACTACCCAATAGACCTATACGAAAACGGAATATACTGTTACAAAGTGAGATATTATTAGAAAAAGCTTGATAAGCTGTTGGATGTATAATAAAACCTAAGTGTGCAGTGATCATCCCCCTGTAGGCTTAAAATCAGTTGGTTGATCTAAAGTTTTTAGATTCTCAAGAATTTGAGAGGAAATTGGACAGTGAACATTAATTTAGTGATCGTCTGGAAGGAGGCTAAAAACCATCGGGACGCAATGGAGAAAAAGATAATTCTCATCTTTGGAGTTCTAATTTTGTTCTCTTCTTCTCAAGGTAAAAGAAGGATCACCTTCAGTTAGCTTTACCATTAAGTCGTCCTTGTTGTTTCTCGTTATTACGATCGGTGCATATGTAGCTTTGGTCACTATGTTTTGACCACACCCATGATTAACCTACCTACTCACCCATTTTGATCGAAACTTGGTGACGTGGGAAATTATTAACCAACCAAGAACAACCACCTAACCTAGTGTATGGCTGACCTGGTATAAGATTCATCCTGCTTGGCTGACGTATGAAATAGGCTTTTTTTTAACGGATTTCAACTTTGCTAAAATTGAAATGACCACGAAACTACTTACACACACACACACACACACACACACACACACACACAAAAGTTGTATAATTGTACTTTTGTATGAGACTGTGGTCTAAATTTAGCGCAACGCCAGTGTGCAGTGAATACTACCACCTCTCATGATAATTTCCTTCACCTGAAAATGACATGAAGGAGAGGAAGAGACATGTCAAAGAGATGAATCGAATTTCACGTGGAAATTAAATTGACTATATTAAAAGCACACTTGACACCCGTTTGCGTGTCTGTCTTTTTAATGTAGGCTATAATGAAGCCTCGAGGGATGTAATTACAATTTTCTTCAGAGATAGATAGGAATAGTTTATAAATAGATAACAAGAAATATTGGTACGATAACAATTCTAATGTAACAGTGTGGTCACCATTAAAGGAATTTTCGAATCTTATTGTCACCACTAATAGACTTAGTGCACGGTTTTCATTATTCGTTACTCCCTTACTAATAATTTAGTTACTTAAGTAACAGCTTAGTCACAGCAGGGATCTAAAGATTCTAAGGTTATTTATGCAACATGTCAGCAGATGGGAAAATACAGCTAAACTGAAGATCCTAATCCAATCGAAATATACGCATAAATTGCGTAAAAATTAGCTTTTATACGTCCGTACTGATGCAGGGGATTGTGTTAAATCATAAAAATATATTTATACTTGCCATCTTGCCCCTCTCAGCTGGGTTCTTTCGGGGTATTTGGAAAGGCTGGGGGAAATTATAATAAGAAAAGGCTAAATATGAATAATAAAAAAGTCCCCGAACGGCGGGACGCGAAGAAAATGGAGAGAATCAGCGGGGACTACGATAAAAAAGTAAGAAATGAGGAGGAAGTTGATAAAGCGGAGTAATAAAAACGAGAATCTTAAGTAGCTGTTGGTTTAATGTGTGTGTGTGCTGCACATGCATTTACTAAACGCGTGTGTGTGTGTGTGTACACAAATGTGTACGTCAACATAGAGGGAGGTTTTATTTTTTAATTCACTCGTATTGACCAATAATTGATTTATATTTATAATAATGACCGTTCATTAATAAGTTATGTGTAAACTGTAAAAAACACACAAACACACACACACACACATATATATATGTCATGTGACTTTAGGGCCGCAATGTTTGCAATATAAAGTGTATTTCTTTCTTGTGTTGTCTGGAGAAGCAGAAAAAGAATTTTGATATTCATGTTTATTTTACTTCAAAATTTTCTCGTCTCACAAACATGAAAAGCGTGAATTTGAGGCAAAATCCTTCTTTGTTGTATTTTGGAATTTTTACCTTATATAGGCTTTTAAGGTCCACACACACTGTCGGAATGGTTGGGTTCGCCACTGTAAGATATGTTGTTTTTTATGCAGGAAGGAGGCGGGGCCAAGGGCAAAAGCCTGCAAAAGCCCTTCCCATAGAAGAAGAAGAGCCAAAATCAAGGTCCGAGGTTTTCGAGATGCCTAGAGACACTGCGTTTGAAAGATGGGAGGTTATTTATAGAGAGGGGGGAAAGATGGATTGTGGAAGATTGTTCCAGTGTACTCCACCTTTGGAGTGAAATTGTTAATATGCTAGTATGTTGTTTACACCACTCCCCTTTTTTAGGTGACTCAGTATGTTGCTTTGTTGCATCGACAATAACAGTGTATACCGCTTGCGTCCAGTTCCTTCTCTCTAATTTTAGGCCGATGCTAAATCTGACTGCGTGTTTACGAACAGTTTGATGCCCTCGTCGAGCGTCCCCTTCACTCAATCCGTTGAGCGAAAAGAATCGCTTAATTTTCGTGAGAAGAATAAAAAAATGAGGCGTTATCCCTTGTTACTGTTTTATTTAACAGGATAAGGCACTTCTCTCAAAAAAAAATTAACAGGGTGAAGTTAAAAACTTAATTTTTATTACTACAGTTGTTTAGAGGGTTTTTTACAAACAAACCCCCTCTCAGGGAGCTATGCGACCGAGTGCCCCATACCCGGCACTCGCTTCCACCATGCCCGAGAGAACTCCCGTGATGCCACGTTTACCAAACATTATTAAAATTGCCAAATTTTAGTCTGCCAATAGTGTTAGCAAATAAATTATAAATTTTAGTTTTATATCTACTGTCTTACGTGAACTTACCTTAGCCGAAGGGGACATTTAGAATTTAGGAGTCGTTCTTAAAAGATTATAGATTTGGCAAAACTGGAGAGTGTGGATAGCTGGTAACCTATTTTGATAAGCCTATCTACTGAAGGCATCAAGACATTTTTAAAATATTAAAGATTAATTTATGAACGTAGAATAAGGTCCAACACACACCCATACACACACACACACACACACACACGGCGTCCGGAAAATTCGGTACGGGACAATTCGGTAGTAGGACAATTCGGTACCGGTATAAATTTAAAATATTACATTGGCGAATTTGCCTTGTGCGACTAATTTCCCTTTGTATTTTTCAACAACTACATAGAGTAGGTTAGGTTAGGACAGGGACATCTCGGACAATCAACAGTTTGGAAGCATTTCATGGAACATTAAATAAGGCAGTCCCAGGTAATCATCCAGATATTTGGGCGCTGATTGATACTCTTAAACAAGAAGAAATGCTGGCAAAAAGTAAACTTCAGAAAGTACGTCAGGGAGAAAAAGTCCTCCAAAAGAAAAAGTATCGTGATAGTAACAAACGTATCCTAACGTTAATAAATAATTATGATTCAGAGAATAAAATTGAATTTTTAAAAGGGATAGCATATAATATAAAGTTTTAAGATGCATTAGTATAAAATAGCTAAATCGTTTTTTTACTTTTAATCAATAAATATATGCAAACAATTAGTTTAATAAATATATATATCTTATTTGTGTGTTTTATTTCAATTTATTTACATTTTAATTTATACCCGTACCGAATTGTCCTAGTACCGAATTGTCCCGTACCGAACTGTCCTACACACACACACACACACACACACACACACACACACACACATATATATATATATATCCGCTTGGGTAGCCAGCCAACAGTGGTCGGTAAGATGCCGGGCTGCGAATCTGAAGGATGCAGCTGGAACTGTTATTTTGAAACATCTGAGGGATAGTGTTTCGTCTGGGTCTTCCTTGGCGAGGATTCTATGGTAAACTGTGTAGTTCACCCTGAAGTAGGGTCAGTGAACCTAAATTTCGTCTGAATGAACGATATGGGTAGAATTGTATTGTCTAGAAGTTAATCTAATTATATTTTGCATTTTAGTTTTATATACTTATTACGATAGTTAATTATAATTAATTAATTAGGTTATAATAATATGACCAAATAGTATAGAAAAACTATTTTAAACAACTTTGGGCTGGTCTGGCTAGACAAATTTTCCAGGCTGCTGCAAACTTGCAAGGTTAACCTAGACCTAGGCATAGTCCTAGATCTTAAAAGTTTTCTTTTCAGTAGTCTCTTCGTCTCTAAAGAGATAAAACAAAACAGTATGGTTATAACTCTATAATAAGTTTGTAGTTATTAATAAACAATACCTAAATGCAGTGGCGGCTCGTCGGTAGGCACTGCGGAACTGCAGTACCCCTAAATTTTTTATTTACAATTGAAATAATCAAGAACAATATAAGGATGAGCTCACTGAATAACTTTTTCAATAACTTTTGAAACTTTTATTCATTGCTCAATGCTCATCCTTTTATTTCAGTAATTATTTCAACCCATTCTTAAAGACAGCACCCCTAGAATTTTTAGTCACGAGCCGCCACTGCCCAAATGAAAGAAAAATGCAGTTTATCAAACAGGCCACCTAGTTTCCTTTACAATTTCCGGAACAGTTAATGGTCGGGAGTACTTCCTAGGAGACAGTTTTGGAAACTATTCGTTAACGATGTTTCAAGTTGCCAAACTGTCTGCACTAGAGGTAGTTTCGTAAACCACCGAGTAGTTTGTTTTCGTTTCTCTAGAATTGCTAGGTAAATAGAGTATTTAGGTTGCCGCTTTCTGAGTAACTTATCCAGCACATATAGGTGCGAAGGAAAGTTCGTCGGCGTCCTTATATGGCTATGTATGAAATGTATATACGTGTCGAAAGATCATTGGGTAAGTTTTGGATGCTGATTGGTGCAAGATTTAGAGCCATATGATTGGTTAAAAATAAGAATTTTTCACTAATCCCCGCCCTTTATTTTTATGTATTATATGCGGAATAATAAATATATATGGTAGTGTTCTCGTAGTAATTATTATATTGGGTATGGAAACTATATATTTTAATATATCAGGTCATCCCATAAGTAATGTCGTTTTTTAGATCGGAATTTGAAGGACAAAAAAAAACTCGACTGAAACTTTTTAATCTAGTGTATATTTTCCATCGGAATCAGTGACACTCTGCGAACGTCCTACAAGCTTTTCAATGCCATGTTTATAAAATTCAGGCGGTTTTGAGGCAAAAAAAGTACAAAGACTGGTGTGCAGGTCATCTAAAGAAGTATACTGTTTCTCGTCAAGATAGTTTTGCAGACTCCTGAAGAGATGATAATCTGAAGGCGCAAGGTCTGGAGAATATGGAGGATGTGGAAGTTTTTCCCACCCAAGCTCCTCAATTTTTGCAGAAGTGATCCGAGCGGTATGAGGACGTGCGTTGTCGTGGTGGAACACGATTCCTTTCCGATTAACTAAAGAAGGTCTCTTTTCTTTTAGTGCAGTGTTCAATCGATCCAGTTGCTGACAGTAGACTTGAGCAGTGATTGTTTGGTTGTGTGGTAAGGTTTCAAAGTGTATTACACCACCTTTATCCCACCAAACACTAAGCAACACCTTCCGAGGGTGAAGATTTGGTTTTGGCTGTGGTGTCGCTGGTTCTCCGGCACAAACCCACTGTCGACGGCGCTTAACATTCTGGTACAGTATCCACTTTTCATCACCAGTCACTAAACGGTGCAAAACCGGATCTTGGAGTTCACGGGAATGAAGAGCTGTGCTAATGTTTACCGCACCCTCAGATTGTCGACCGACAATTCATGTGGCACCCATTTTCCTAACTTAGGCACTTTTCCGAGTTGTTGCAAATGTCGATGGATGGCGGACGTCCTGAGTGTTTCGGGTTGCTTCAGTAGCACTATTTCCTTTTTTGAACTCGTAAAGCATTATATGCCTGATATGCTCTTCCGATACCGCCATGTTTTGAGGGGTTCACATAAAGCAAAACACACGTCTTCCCTGGTCAAGGTCTGTAAAGTATGTAGCGAAACACGATAGATCTCCTCTTAGATATAACCTTCGGAAAATTTATGCTTAAACCGAGTAGGACTAGTTTAAACTTAATCTATCGTAAAAAACGACATTACTTATGGGATGACCTGATATATGAAGCGCTCCGGACCACAACCTGCCAAGCGCCAGTGGGGTCAGAATTGAGTTATTTATACCACTATATTCCGCCAACCTTCCTCTATCCCGTGGGTGAGTCAGGGAGCAGATTGTGGACCTGTATGTATGGTCGAAATCAATCAAATATCGTTATTGGTTCAAAAGTTATGACATTTTGCAAGTTGACAAACTTTAACTACGTTTTTCTCCATTTTTTTAATTTTGGCGCTTGGCAGCTTGTGGTCCAGAGCATCTCGCAATATACATACAGGGCTGGCGCCCTTAGCAGGACTGCAGCTGGCGCCCCCACCCGCCTCCCACTTCACGATTGGGTTTGCCCACAAAGTAATCAAGGTACCATATTGAAGAAACATATTGCCTTACACTGATCTATTTTAATTGCTAATACATACATTTATTATAAATATAAAATCATTTCACAGTTCAAGAAAGTGTCATGACCAATCAAAACAGCGAGTAAAGCGAGGCATATGTAGTAACAAATCAGAACGCTCAAAAGTGCTAAAATATGCGTGCAAAATGGACATATCTACTGTTTTTTCCAAGCAAGAAGGGCATATGTCACATAAAAACAGTTATTCGCTTATTGACGCCTCCCGGAACTCATATTAAGCCGTAAATAAGCCGAGTCGCTTATTGACGACTCCGTCTGTGCGCGCAACATTTTTAAATCGCTTATTTACGACTCCCGTCCCTAAAGGGTTAAAGGTCGTGATAGTGAAAGTTCTATAATGACCCAATAAGATGAATAAGTTAATTATGTAAATATCAGTCAAGCTAAACTGGTGTACATACGTCGTACAACCTTTCATCATTTGTCTATGCTTCTCATTCCTTCATTATTTTTTCATGTTGTTCTTACATAATACTATCAGACGTGCACAGGGCGGGAGGCGCTGGCGCCCCCCAGATCTTTGGCGCCCTTAGCATTTACTAACCTCGCCTAATGGAAGCGGCGGCCCTGTATACATATCACGAGTATTTATGAAAATTTTGTTACATATAAACTGTACTTTATAACCGTGGATGCAAATTGTAAACAGTAATATGCTTCTCAACAGGTTTGTTAAATATCGTTTATATCATTGACCAAAGAGCACCGTATAATTTACGTGCTGTGTATTTTTCATCTTTATTCCATTTATTACGAAAAAATGTTGCTGCGTTTCGGTATTAGAATATATTGACAGAAAAAGTTCCACAATATATATATATATAAAATAATTATTTAAGCCCTGACTGGGTCAGAGAAAACCTTGTGGCTTTCAATGCCTCCAAACCTCGGTTTTTCTGTCTACTCGTCACAATCTTCTACACGACTATCCCCTTACTTTCAACAATACACAACTCAATCCTTTCTCTTCTCTTAACATTCTTTGGCGTTTCCTTTTCTCGTGATATTTCCTGCAAAGAGCATTATATACTCTTTCCAAAACAGCTTCTAAGAGGTTAGGTGTGCCGTACTGGCAACGCAGTTTCTTCACCCTCACTCAGTTGCTGTCTCTTTACAGGGGTCTTGTCCACCCCTGTATGGAGTACGCTTCTCGTGTGTGGGGGGTGCTCAACCCACACAGTTCTACTTGACCGAGTGGAATGAAAGGCTTTTCGTCTCATCAATCAATACACACACACACACCACACACACACACACACACACCGGATGGTTACAAATGATCTTCCCGATTTTAAACACTTATGGAAAAACTAAAAGCTACAGCGAAAAACAAGATAATACAAATAAAGAATATTTCAGGGAATTTTTATTTGTAATATTGAACACGTCAGAGAGAGCCCTAAAGTTGGTGTTTTGTGCTCTTACCGCTGAGAAAGTGTACGGTTCAGTCTTCTTTGCTGAACAAACAATCAACCGTATCATTTACCGCTATAGGCTACAGCTGTGGCTGATGCCCCAGCTGATAGAAGACAAAGCTGATTTGTGGTTTTAGCAGGGTGGTGCGCTACCCCACTTCCAGAATGAGATTACAACAGTGGTTTCCAAACTGGGGGGGGGGGGTACTGTTGGCTAGGGAGGCGTTTTTTGGTTACCTCCAAAAATCTGATTATAATACAAATAATTCTACATGTCATTTTAGTTAGTTGAAAAATTGATAATTAAAATTAATATGGGGGGCCGCAACCATAATTTTGGGGAGTTAGGAGGTCGTCGTAACAAAGTTTGGAAAACACTAGGTTACAACATTCCTGAATGAGTAATTGCCTGATCGTTGGATCGGGCGTGGGGGGCCCATTCCTTGGCCGGCTCGTTCGCCTGATCTAATTCCCCCCAGACTTCCTCTGGGGCTTTTCAAAAATGAAGTTTTTGTTCCACCAATGGCAACAGCTTTGAAGTATTTGAAGGAAAGGATACGTGAGGCTGTTAGAAAAGTTCAGTATGATATGCTACAAAATGTATGGAGGGAAACAGAATACTGCTTTGATGTCTACAGAGCCACAGAAGCAGCTCATATTGAATTTCAATAGCTTGCAAATAAAACTTTTTGAGTTCTTCTGCTTTTGTATATCTTGCTTTTCACTGTACATTTGTTGGTTGTTTTATAATTTTTTAAATCGGGAAGATCATTATATATATACACTGGGTGGATCAAAATGTTACCAGTTACCACCTGATATGTCTAGGAACTTTGACAGAAAACTGGAAAAACTTTTGATCTACTGTGTGTGTGTGTGTGTGAGAGAGAGAGGATTGTACACGTGGGGGTTTATTAATAAATATAAAATAATAGAATCCATAACATAAGTTATTAAAATAGAAAGGGGCTACATGACGATTGGCTTGTAAACAAACAGGTCTTGTTTTGTAAATGGGACCGATTGTGTTGAATCAATGATGTATGGGGAAAATCAGTCACGTGATATCACACTTCATTTTCGTCCAATCATGTCAATAAAAACAATTTAATTTTCATATACTTTATATATATATATATATATATATATATATAATAATAATAATAATGATAGGATTTAATTGTCATAATGGCCAAGTAAGTTAGTAACTAATATAAAACGGGTAGGAAATTATAAAAAAAAATTAAAATTAATGTACTAATGGATATTTTTAAGTTTTAGGTTTAATGGTACAAGGAAAAAGAAATGTTTGGCAAAGCGCGAGATGAACAACGAAAATTCTCTCCTGAAGGAAGAAGGGAAGCGCGCCAGGGCAATAGAGAGGGGTTTGTTAACGAAGGAGCCGAGAAAAGTCGATCAGTTGAAGTTTATTTGGGAAAGAGTCGGTAGAGTTAAGAGGTGTTTGCCAACAGGAAAGGTCCTCGAAGGAAATTCTTCGAGGAAACCAGAAGAAAGCTCTCTATAAACCATAAAGATATATATATATATATATATATATATATATATATATATATATATATATATATATATATAAGATTATTTCACGAAAGTAACACGTGAAAAATATTTGATGAAAAAAACCACGAAGGAAAGGAAACACAGAATGGTGCTCAAGTACTTTCGTCTAATGACATTCTCAGGAACACCCTTCCGTGTTTCCTTTCCTTCGTGGTTTTTTCTCATATATATATATATATTTTTTAAATTTATTTTAAAGTTTTTGTCTATTATTGAGTTGATGCTGTGACGTGAGTAATCAATAATTATCTTAACAACGCGTTTTATTTCTAATCCGAGAAGAGTGTCTTGAATGTGATGTAAAGGTGAAGCAAAATCGGAATGGGTAAAATTGTATGAATAAATTGGGATGAGATCAGTGACACAATCATCAAGGAGTTGGGTTATCTGTTAAAAGAGAGGTTATCGTTCCAAAGAGTGTAATTAATTTTCTTGTAAGGAGTCCTATAATTTGGGTGCGAAAAATAACAACAGGTAAGACCGAAGCCAAAAGCAAGGCCGTGGTAGACATCCGGAACACAAAGGCGTACTCTCCTATGAGATAGGCTTACCATAGGGGCTTCAGTAGCACCGAAACGGGGCCCCATTTCCACGTATGTCGATAGGCCTTTACCAACTAAAAATGAACTGGCTTAACGCTACCCATTTTTGAAATTATAGAACACTCGCCCAAAGTCATTTTTACCATTTCGCAGAAAGTCGAGAGTACGTTCTATAGAGTGGTTCGGGCCACACACACAACACACACACACACACACACACACATATATATATATATATATACATATACACACCTTTGGTTAGCTTCCGCCCGAATTGTTCATTCTGACGAAGGTCAAGCTTTTCACTCCACCTTAGAC
>JAJOZX010013966.1:37500-82500 GCA_023014485.1 Bathynomus jamesi | reverse complement strand
TATAGGCCAATCAGTTTAACGTCTGTTGTAGGTAAGCTACTGGAATCAATAATTAGGGATCGTATAGTCGAACACTTAGAAGGGCAAAAACTAGTTAGAAATAAGAAGCACGGTTTTAGGCGAAATAAATCATGCTTAACTAATCTTTTAGAATTTTTCCAAAGCGTGGTTGACGTTTACGATAGACTTCGGCGGTTGATGTAGTGTATTTAGATTTTCAAAAAGCGTTTGACACCGTGCCGCACAAAAGACTCATTGAAAAAACTAAGGCTCATGGAATCAGTGGTGTAGTAATAAATTGGCTAGAAGAGTGGTTGCGAGGTAGGAAAGAGACGGTGGTCGTTGATGGCGCGGAGTCGTGTTGGGCTAATGTAGCGAGTGGCGTTCCTCAGGGTTCTGCATTTTGCCCCTTGCTTTTTGTTATATATATTAATGATTTTGATGTCGGCCTAGTCAGTACAGTTTCAATGTTTGCGGATGACACGAAGCTGGGTGGTAGGGCGATTAATGACGAAGATAGAGGTAAAATCCAGGAAGATCTGAATAAAATCGTTGATTGGTCAGTCACATGGCAAATGAGATTTAACGTTGATAAGTGCAAAATTTTGCATATAGGTTCGCGTAACGGTAATTTTGCGTATAGTATGTCAGGGAAAGATTTAACAAGCGTAGAGCAGGAACAAGATTTAGGAGTTATAGTCACTGGTGATTTAAAAGTAGCGAAACAAAGTACAGCAGCGGTCACTAAGGCGAACAAAGTGCTAGGTTTTATAGCTCGAAGTTTTGAGTACAAATCGCGCGATATTATAGTTCCAATTTATAAATCATTAGTTAGACCCCATTTGGAGTACGCGGTCCAATTTTGGAATCCGCATATGCGCAAAGATATAGAAAAAATCGAAAGAGTTGAAAGACGAGCAACTAAAATGATTCCGTCGCTTAGGTCAAAGTCGTACGAGGATAGGCTTAAGGATTTAAAATTAACAACACTCGAGTCTAGGAGGCTAAGGGGTGATCTAATCCAGGTTTTCAAAATTATGAATGGATTTGATAACGTAGATTGAGATAGCTTTTTCGAAATATCTCAATATAATAGGACTAGAAATAACGGGTGTAAGTTGACAAGTAGAAGGTTCGAGAGTGCAGTTGCCAAAAACTTTTTTACGCATAGAATAGTAAATAGCTGGAATAGTTTGCCGGTTGAAGTAATTAGTAGCACGTGTATAAACATGTTTAAAAATCGATTAGACGCATATGTTGATAGATTGGGTATAGTTTAAGGTAGTAAAATTAAGGCTGTGTGGTGATAGATCCCACAGCTCAACACAAGTGTTGTGGGATATAGGGAGGCAGCATCTTGGGTTAGGGGATACTCTGTCCTTACACACCCCATTTAAAGAGATTCATCTGCCGAGCGGTGTCCCCCATAGTACTGTGAGGTATTGAAAAACTCATGATATTCACTTGCCCCACAAACACCTTGAAATGGGAGACCCAAAATGGGTGCACACACATTTCTACATTATTGTACAGTCCTTGCAGCCACACCTACACTTTTCCTCCTAAGTATATATATTGTAATGTATATTGGTTGTAAATTTTGACTTGGTACGCAATCGATATGGACCGTGACTTATTTTTCTTTGGGCAAGGTACTAGTATTGATGGATACCGTAATGAAAATGACTGGATTCTTTGGATCTGATATATTTGCATGTCGGTTATAAATAGATATAGAGTGTAACATATTTTTGGATAGTAGTCTTTTATGACTTGATCCTCTGGATCCAGAGATTCTATCTTTAGTTTTAAATCGATAATTAATTAGTTTTTCATTGATAATTATTTAGTTTTGCAAAAACTGGTAGTTGCGAATGTACAGGCAGTTGTTACATAAATTTCTTATGTTCTTGTGGTTCGGAACCCACGTAAAATTGTAGGTCTCCTCCGCCACCACGGAGGACATACACAATACACAATTACGAACACAGTTAGGTAGACCAGCCATGAGTGGATCCTAGGGTCTTTGTTGGTCTGAAACATTATAACATTATATTTTATATATATATTATATACACACATATATATATTATATTATATATATATATATTTAAATATATATATATATATATATATATATATATATATATATATATATATATATACACTATTAGGGTGATTCAAAAAAATCTTTTTTTTTTTAATTGTTCAACCTGTTTTTTGTTCCCTATGACAAAAAGTAGTGTATGCCAAATTTGGTGAATTTTAAATAAAATTTACTATGTGCTACCAGGCGTCAAAGTTTCCCTTTTTTTCAATTTGTTTGTTTTTACAACTTATGAGTTTATGTTTAATTGTTTATATTTCAGAATTTGTAATTAATGGTTTATATACTAGCTTGCTTTTAATTGTTGCTTGGAACTCGTAATTTTGATACCAATTAATCGATTATGGAAGCTAGGCCTAACTCACCATCACCCAGTTGCTCAGTTGGGAGAAGTTCTACAAGAAAATAAACTGAAGTATGGCTAATTGGGCAGCCCTCTGTAGTACTAAAAACATCCGTATTACCATCAGAGAAGGAAATGATGGCCCTCTTCATGCACTACAGAAATATTAAAAAGCAAGGCATTAGAGAATCATGCTGCTCTACTGCGGATGATGTGCTAGCAGTTTGGAAAAAAGCAGGAATACCAGCAAAACAAAGGATACATGTAGTAGATAAAATTCAAGGAATACTAAAGGAATGACAGCTGCTTAAGTAAAACAAAGCAAACAAATTGAAAACATCACAAAATTTAAATAATAAAGAAGAAAAATGGAAAGATAAACTGGAAAACTTATTTGACATTGCTCATGAGAATGCTATGCAGCTTATAAAAATAGAAGATGATAAGAAATTCTTGAAAATGCAACGTGAGAAAGGACGTCATGGAAAAATGGGTACCATTGATAAGGCTGCTGCTAAAAACGACCAAAGAGCAGCAGAAAAGCAAGAACGTTATGAAAAGAGGAAAGCAGAAGAAGAGATCAAAAGAAAGAAGAATGAAGAGGCTGTCATACTCACCAGTACATCATCAGAATCAGAGGAGAGTAAAAGTGATGAATCTGGTTTCTGTGCTGCACAACCTTCAACATGGAAAAGTAAGGTTGGCAAACGTAGAAAATTGTTTGATGATAAATTAATTATTAGGAAGTCTTGATGATGCAAAATTGAGTGACAGAAATGCGTCTCTAGTTTTAATACAAACAATCAGACATCGCTTGAATGGGGCATCTGCGAACAAATAAAATGCATGTGTTTCGATACAAAGGCAGCCAATATTGGTCCTAGAAATGGTGCAGCTATTCTTCTAGAACAAAAATTCGACAACGATTTATTGTGGCTGGCATGTCGACACCACATATTTGAAATTATGCTGGAAGCTGTTGTTTCAAAGTCTTTATCACCATCTTCTTGCCCAGATATAGTCCTTTTTAAGAAGTTCAGAGAAAATGGTCAAGCATTAATAAGGAGGACTACGAAACAGCATTATCAGATCCAGATATCTATGAAAACATTCATGACATCAAAGATGACATAATTATATTTGCAGCAAATCAACTAGATACATTCCAACCAAGAGACGATTACCTACAACTATTAGTTAACAATTATTTTTTGGGGAGGTGAACCAAAAGGTGGAATCAAATTTAAACATCCAGCGGGACTTCATCGGGCTAGGTGGATGGCCAAAATTACATATTCATTAAAAACTTTTATGTTCAAATCTCAGTTCAAAATTTCAGTAAAAGACAAAAAAGGACTAAAAGACATCTGTCTATTTGCTACTCGGTTATATGTAAAGGCATGGTTTACAGCTCCTGTGCCATCTTGTGTTCCTCGTCTTGATCTGGAATTATTACAGAATCTTGTAGTCTATAAACAAATAAATGACACAATTGCATTTGTTGCTATTAAAAAACTGTTAGCTCACCTCTGGTACTTATCAGAAGAACTGGTAGCCTTGGCCTTTTATGATGATGAAGTGCCTACTGAAACGAAAAACAAAATTGTAAAGGCCTTGCAAAATACAACAGAAACTCTTCCTGCAAAACGGGCTTTTCTAGATCCTGCACTTATTCCAACGAATAAATTAGAAGATTTTGTCATATCAAATACTCAAAGATTCTTTACAATAACAGAATTTAGTTCAAAATTTTTATTCAAAGATGCTAAAGAATGGCATAATGATGAAGAGTATAACTCCGCTAAGAAATCTATCAAACAGTGGAAAGTCGTGAATAATATAGCGGAAAGAGGAGTAAAATTAATGGATGAATATAATAAAATACTAACACATGACGAAGATCAAAAACAATTCTTGCTACAAGTAGTGAAAAACTACAGGGCTGTTTACCCTGATAGAAAGAAAGAAACATTGATGAAGTAAGGACAGCTAATGTCTCAAATATCATGCTAGTTTAATTATGCATGCTTGTGGTTATGGTAGGACCTACGGGGGAGCTTTCCACATTAAAAAAAAGCAATGCGCCTTGTACTGTACCTCCTTGGTGATGTGGAAAAATTTGACAAATTTGACAATTTGAGTCGTTCTGTCAATTTTTAATTGCTGGTAGCAACCCCTAAATTTAAAGTTTGCTAAAATATTTTAGGATAGTTGTTTTTATGCTGAAATGAATCATTTAAAGGGTTGAACACATTAAAATATAAAAAAAAATTTTTTACCCCCATATTTGAATCACCCTAATATGTATATATATATATATATATGTAAAAATGAACTATAAATAATTCCCATATTCCTATACTATCTTATTCTTCATGTAATTCTTGTATTCATTTATATAGTTCTTGTATCCATTTTAAGAAAAAGTATCCATTTTAAAAAAATTCATGTGTTATATGGTTCATGTATTTATATAATCCTGTATATTCTTATATATTTAACTTTATATAATGCCTATACTCATATGTATGTACGTGTGTGTATTCATTTTTACATAAGGACCAAAATCGCCCAACGCGAGTTTGGATAAAATTTTTGATTTGCTTTCTACTTTGCCAAATAATTGGTGACCTGTTGTTTCTTTAAAATCTCATAATCATTTTCTTAGATTTCGCTTAATAAGGAATCCTGCTTAAGCTTTGCAATGTTCATATTTTGTATACATTTACCCTGTATTACGAAAGTTTGTGTACCTACATAGGAAGTATCATGACAAAGTTTCAAGCTTTTATATAAATATTTTGAGGTTCCACAAGTCACTTAAAATTTTGGTGATTTTTTCCGATACTCTGTATAGTGAACTACAGCTCTTTGCTGACTTGCCATGATAGTTTACAAGGCAAATCACCCAGAATTCACCACGAGGAGGTGGCTTTAGGTCGAATTCCAAACCATGCGCAGTAGGGCATATCATACTTTTCCGAGTCCGAATTTCACTCTGGCTAATATGAATTTTTATGTAAAATTTAATTCTAAGAGGGGTTTCTTTTCTGCAACTTTTCCCAAAAATCGCGTTATCATGTTCAAAATTGCGGTTTTCTGTTCTATGTTGAAATACCGAATATTCAATCGAACACAACCTCATATTTTTAACCCTTTGTCGTAATTTGTTGCCATTTAGGCACATTAACTTTGCTTAACTCTTACATAGGCTTAATACATACATACATAAGAAAAAAAATCTACTCCATTTGAATCTTTGTAACCATTTGGACGCAGAAGGAGAACTTCAACATTCTCTCAATAGATGGCTCTGAGCAATTACGCCAGTTATAATTGTGAAGTGGAAGTGAGTGGACGCCATTTTTTTCGTTAAGTGTTTTTTTTAGTTTTCCTAAGTTTAATCACCATTATTATATTTGTTTTGACTATAATTTCATTCTAGAAGTATTAAGGAAGCTCCCTGTTTACTTTAAGTAATATTTTTAATAACTGTGAAGAAGAGACTTTATTCAAAGTTCGTTTCGAAATGGACACAAAGTTTTCATAGGGTAAATTTCTGTCTATGATAACATGTGTGTCTAATTGGATACATGAAATGGATTTTTCATCACGATTGTTTTTATTTACTGTTTTATATATATATGAGAGAGAGAGAGAGCTACCACCCACTAAATACCTTATTAGACCTTTGTTGACTAATGGACACAAATTATTTCATTTAGAAATGTTCTTACAAAAAAAAGATTGCTACAAATGCTTATATACACCTCCTATGCATATTTCAAGTAAAAAAAATGAACCTACGCTAAAATTAAATAGTACTGAATGACAAAGGGTTAAGCTTATGTTACACCATTATTACGAATTTTAAATTAAATTTGCAATGCCAAATTCAGTTTTCTATTACCAAAATAAATATTCATTACCAAATTTAGGTTAATTTGGTAATTAAAAATGCCGGTTGGCAATCCTGATTATGAACAAAAATTATATTCCTTGTCTATATTTATGGCGAAAGAACACTAAACATACTGATATGAATTTGTTACAGATTGGACAAGAGCGAGAATAAGCACCGCCTAGACGTGATGGCTGAATCTTCCCCCAAAACCAGGAAAATGTCAGGTTCAAAGCTCTCGGATGTTGTGGGCCCGGGGAAGGATTTCATTCCCAGCGAGGTGCCGACTTGGAGAGCCGTTCTTCATAGAGGGATTCGTCTGCAGGAGGAAAAGTTCCTCATTCATGACATCCAAAGGTCTAAATACCCTATCCGAGAGATGACTGACGAGCTGGCTTCACTCGTGATGACTCAGTGGAGGAAGTCGAATGTAAAGTTCTTCCCGCCTGTGACAATCACGGAAAAATCGCCCTCATATAAGATCTTTTTGAAGTGGGAGGCGAGAACAGACGTTGTGAACGGGAGAGTTAAGTCTGCTACCCAGGAAAAGAGGCTGGCTGATCTGGATAAACTCTGTGAAGTCTGCGTTTGCAAGCATCAGATCTTCTTGTGCGGCTCAGAAGGGAGTGGATCCTCAGGATGCTCCTTCAAGGCCCATGTGAACTGTAACTGTCCTTCGGAGGTGAAGATTCCTAAACTGGACCTTCAGTGGCTGTACTACCAGAGAGTGAAGACTTCCGAAGCTTCAGGAATCCAGATGTCTTCTGTAGATTTCGAAGACAGCAGGAGACAGATCAAAGCAGCGAAGAGGAAGGAGGATGAAGAAGCTTCTTCTGTGAAGAGGAAGAAGAAAGAGAAGGCTACTAATGAGAAGCTTCTCATGAAAGACTTTGAGGAGGACGAACAGCCAAACTTGGAAGAAGCTGCGAAAGAAGCCTCTGGCAATGCTGAGGCTACTGAAGCTCCTATGGACGTTCCCGCTGAAGTACCTGCCGAAACTCCAAAGACAAGGCTTACTTGGCCATAGATGGCACGAAAGTCTGGAGGGCCAAGGAGAAAGTAATGGCCTCATCAGTTTAAGCTCTCACGCAGAGGTCAGAGGAGAAGATCCCTGGGATATTCTTTGATGGCAAGCAGGATAGGAACACAAAGGCGTTGAAATATGACGAAGTGACAGGGAGATTTCATCCTGACAAAGTGATCGAGGAGCATTACACTATCACGTGGGAGCCTTAACGAAAGTACCTCTTCCATTTCACTCCCGAGCAACCTGAGGAAGGAGAAAAGCCTGCTCATAAGATCGCTCAGGGCCTGCATGAGTGGCTTCTGGATCACGGAGCTGACGAGATCCTTGTAATGATTGGAGGAGACTCTACCAACACCAACACGGGGTGGTCTGGATGCGCCACAGCCCTATTGGAGAAGATGCTGGGTCGCAAGTGCCACTGGATGATCTGTCAGCTCCATGTGAACGAGCTACCCCTGAGGCACTTAATCATCAAGCTGGACGGCCCTGTAACTCCCCGGTCAGGCTTCATTGGGCCTATTGGAAAACTTCTTGAGAAAGTGAATGAACTTGAGGTCAACTTCAACTTCAAACCAGTGGAAGGAACTGAAGATATCATAGAGCTGCCAGTAGAGATAGTCAAATCTCTCTCCACAGACCAGCACAACTGCTATCTTCTGATCAAAGCCATCAAGTCTAGAAGTCTCAGTCCACAGTTGGCTGGTCTCAAGTGCGGACCTCTGAACCAATCCAGGTGGCTCACTACTGCACAGGCCATCTTGCTGTTGTGGATGGGGGAGCACGGACTGAAGGGGGAGGTGTTGAGGAGGCTCGAGGTCCTCATGAAGTTTTGCCTTAACTTCTACTTCAAAATGTACTACGACATCAAAGTGAAGCACCACCTCAAATTTGGTCCTGCACACGTTTTTTAAAACCTGAGGCTGCTGAGGAACCAAACTACCGAGGTCAGGAACATCATCTCTGCTGCAGTGATAAGAGGAGCTTACCACGCACATCCTGAGAACATCCTGGCTTCATACCTGTGCAGTGAGGATGAGCATCAGGGAGCTTTTGCTGTGAGCCAGATAGAGAACATCAGAGAAGGAAGAGACTTTGGTGATACAACAGTGAGGCCCCATAAAAATCCCAAAGCAACCATCTCATCAACTGGGAGCCTATTTTCACCTGCAAGATGACCTTGACTGAGCTCGAGGATCTCAGGAAAACTCCACTCAAAGTCGACGCTTTCTCTGTTCATACTCAGTCCTGCGAGAGAGCTGTACAGGAAGTCTCAACTGCTTCCCAAGCTGTGTACGGTCACGAGAGGAGAGGTGGGTGGGTGAGAGCCAGGATAGACCATCGAGAAATGTTCCCAGTGTTCAGATCGAAGCAGGACATACTTAAGAGCTTTTCAGTTTCGAGTGGCTGATGAAGATGCTGAAGCCATCGTTAATGCTCATAAGAGCTGAAAGTCTTCATAAGATCATAATATAAGATCTTATGAGGCCACGCTTTTCAGGGACCCAGGAAGAACAGGCGTATAAACCTACACGTGGAGGTGGCAAGTCTCCCACTACTCGATCAGAGTAGAGCTGGTGAGCCGCGCCTATTCTTTGAAGAAAAACTTAAAATTATTAAGTTTTACGTGAAATCTAAACATTTTTTCAGTACCCAGAGGTGTTTAAACACGCAAGAAAGCAAGGATGAGGTCATAAAAGCAGCTTTTAGACTAAATCATATGTAAACAGCTGCGCGCTTTGGTTTGGGTGCCCTGAGGCTGCGTTAGGCAGCCTTCAAATCAGAAAATTGCGATTTTGACCATGAAAATGAGATTTTTCGGAAACGTTGCAAATAATAAACCCATCTTAGAATTAATTTTTACATAGTAATACATATTAGCCACTTTGTTTTCCCAAAATTTCAACCCTGAACCCAGAGTATGATATGCTCTAATGCCCAGCCCAACCTCCCTTCCATTAGTTTTTACATGTAGTTTATTGACATTTGTATTCACATTTGGACTCAAATGTAGGCATGTTTGATCTTGAAGCAAGTCTTGCCTTTATAAAACCATCTCTATTTTCCTGGCTACAGACAGAAGCAGATGCTTTTGTTACAAGTTTGACATGTCTTTCCACAGCTTGTGAATGACATGGGTACTTTTTCAATAGAGGGTTAGTTTCATTACCCCTTACGATAAGCTCTAACTGGGTGTTTGTCAAGCTTTTTGTCAGAGGTGGTTCATGTCTTTGGTAGTCTCCAAATCGAATTAAATCTGTGTAGTCTCTTGCCAACAAATTAATTTTAGGCTGTCTAAATTCTCTAATGCCCGAGGACACACTTTCCCTGGCTATGAGAATGCGCCGGAAAGTTAACTCTTTCATCACTTGCCTTTCATCAAATAACATCGAGATCAAAAACGTTTCTGGGTGAGCAAAATATGCCCCTCTTTCAATAACGGGATCAATGACTGCCTTAAGCTTATCAGGTAGGTATTTTGAACTAGATATCATAAATCAGAGGTGCCTTGGTCCCTGGTAATAGTAAGGATTTCGCTTTATATTAAACCACGTTGGGACATGAACGCGAACAATGAATTCGGTCAGAGTTTTCAAGTTTTCTGACGGCTTTTTGGTCGCAACATAAAGTCTAACTATCCTGTTGGCTGTCGTAAGCCATCTGGCATGGTTCAAAGAACCTGGGTTGCGGTTTTCAAGGTTTTGGGAACATTGGCCTTCTATGACTGCATTACAAACTTCCATGAGATACTTTTGATCTTGGCTTAGATCGAGATCCCCCGGAATAGAAGGCATATTACTTGATTTGATTGCTTCAAACTTGACAACTGGCACAGTAAGACTTTTGCCAACATTTCCAGCAAGGGCTTTTGGTCCTTTGGTTTTACCATCCAAATAATTAAAGAAATGGCGGAGAGGTAGCTCATTGGTATGCAGCAAACAAACACACGAACCATGAAAAGGAGTATTGTACTGTACCTCTAGTTGCCTGATAACTCCATTATGTATGCCAGTGTTTACATTGGTTCCATCACATTCAATGACCTTCAGATTGTCTACCTTAATATTGTTACTGTTAAGAAACTTTATCACTCCCTTAGAAATTTTAGTTGAATTTCCAGTCACAGGAGTGAAGTGCCCAAGATATTTTGATTCTGGTTCAGCTATAAGCGTGATGTGTTCCTCAGTAATTGTTGTACTGTAGTACCTCCCATCCTTACAGATATTTGCTTTAGTTAAGTCCTTTCTTCCTTCAAAATACAATGTTTCTATACTTTCTTCACTTGATTTACTCAACTCCTCTCTGATCTTTTCTCTGCCGTCTCACCTTATTCTTATCCACAACATTGTGGTAATCTTCAGAGGTAATGAGACCAAAATCTTCCAAAACAGCAGAGGCAACAGCTGCACCAGCTCTGTCTGATATTCCGAATCGGTCACAAGTTTTTGCTAATGAAGGCAATTTGTGAGTGAGCTTATGTGCTTCACCTGATTTCTTTATACCTTCCTCAATGTGATCTCATCATCACGCTCTCTATCTGTATCTGTTGATGTGTCAGAATCAGGAATTGTATGAAAGTTATCCCAGTCCATTGGCTCTTCCCTGGAAGTGGATGGGTTATTGATATCTCCATCTTCAATGTTTTCAGAAAATCGTGCTCTTTCTTGTTCTTTACGCTCAGATCTTATTTGCAGTTTCTTCGTTGTCTGTAAATCAATACTGCCTATTGCCATTTTTCGTGCACCTCTTTGGTCAATTAGGAAAGAACGTTCCATGGCAGGAACTTTTAGCTCTTTTTCACAAGTGCAAGAAAACAGATCATGGCATTTGCAGGCAGCAATATAAAAAAGCCTTTGATTTTTGGATTTGAACGCGGTCAGTTTAGATTCAAAATCTTTCCTTTTTCTACCAGTCTTCATCATATTCTTAGATTTTTCATGACAATCCTTTACTCTGGCTAATATTTGCTGTTCTGATATTGTTGGAATTGATGCACTTTTCCAGATCTCTTTTAACTTTGATGCAACTATTCTTGCCACATCATCAGCATTTGGCTCTTTTTTCCCCTCACTAGCTATAAGTAAGAGGAGATATCTTGTTTGTAAATATTCTTTTAAAACGTCTTCATATAGGGGAAGTTGATTTCCACTGAGCTCAGCTTTCCCAAAAAGGGAAACAGTTGGACTCATCATTTTTTCAGCAGTTGCTTTCACTTTTACGGCCTCAGCCATTTCGGATAATTTGGGAAGGTCACTCTGTTAGTGTAACAACGCGTATTTAACTATTCAAATAATCAATTCTGAAAAGAAAAATTGTGTATATAAATTATATATATTCTGGACGAAACACAGTCAAGAAAAACTTAATAGCAACAAGAATACCAAAAATACAAGAAAATCTTTATCAAAAATCATAATTGCCAAATAATTAATAAAGTTTATGTATTTAAATAAAGTTTTAAAAGTTTAAAAGTTTTTGTAATGTTTTACGTTTTACTTGTAGTCTTCAGAGGACTTGCGGAACATCTAAAACTTGATCAATTTAGTTTTTTAATCATTGTTGAGCATTTGTAGTGCATCTACAAATTTCTTGGACACAGGCATGTGGAAATTCACAAATTTAATTTTTCGACCTGGCCTACTGTCCATCATCATTACAACACATTCTACACTCTGTCCCAACAGCCTTAGGCGCACTTACAGAAATTACAAGAAATATGATTGGGAACAGTTCAAAATACAGACTGAGGAACAATTCACCACATTAAACAGCACACCCATCATAAACATCACTACAACACTCAAGACATTTAATCAGATCATCAATAATGCAAACAAATACATACCCAAGGGCAACATTAGGAAATACAACCCAAATTACACTAGAGAAATAGCCCACCTCATAAGGCAACGTAACAACCTCAAACATAACACACAAACACCACACAAAGAAGCCATAAAACGGCAGATACAACAGCTCAACACAGAAATAAACAACAAACTTAAAGAAAAACAAACAAACATTTATGGAGTTCATAACAACACTAAACCACTCCACAGACACATCCAGGCTATAGAAGACTATAAACAGCATTACCTACTTTAACAGTGGCATTCACACTTCACATGCGGCTATCTGTCGCAGCTAAAATAATATCCCAACATATACACAACAAGCTAACATTCTCGTTAATCACTACGCAAAGATAAGTCACTTAAACAGAGAGAACAACCAGAAATACGCAGACAGACAAACAGCCAGACACAAGAAAACCTACAGACTCGACACGACCATTACACCCTTCAATACAGACCTGACCACCAAGATCATCAAAAACAGTAAGAATTCGAAGGCTACTGGACCAGACAACATATCTAACATGCACCTTAAACACTTGGGCCCACAGGGAATACTAGCTCTCACAAACATCAGCACATATTCATACCAACACTGTATTATTCCTGACATATGGAAACAAGGTAAAATTCTTACACTACTCAAACCAAACAAAAATCCAACAGAACCAGCTTCCTTAGACCCATTACTTTACTATGCACACCTTCCAAAGTAACAGAAATACTAATCTTACAAATCACCAACCCACACATACCACTATCGCCTACTCAACATGGATTGAGACCTCGCCACTCAACTACGACATCACTCACTAACCTCACGTAGCACCATTACACCCTTCAATACAGACCTGACCACCAAGATCATCAAAAACAGTAAGAATTCGAAGGCTACTGGACCAGACAACATATCTAACATACACCTTAAACACTTGGGCCCACAGGGAATACTAGCTCTCACAAACATCAGCACATATTCATACCAACACTGTATTATTCCTGACATATGGAAACAAGGTAAAATTCTTACACTACTCAAACCAAACAAAAATCCAACAGAACCAGCTTCCTTAGACCCATTACTTTACTATGCACACCTTCCAAAGTAACAGAAATACTAATCTTACAAATCACCAACCCACACATACCACTATCGCCTACTCAACATGGATTCAGACCTCGCCACTCAACTACGACATCACTCACTAACCTCACGTAGCACACCATGGGTGGCATCAACTCCGAACGACCAGCTCAACCTACACTATTAGCAACAATAGACATTAGTAAATCATTTGATGCTATCCCACGCTTCCCTATCATAAACAAAATACTCAACACAAACATGCACAAAAAAAACAAAAGGTGGCTCAGCAACTATCTTTTGAGTGGAGAGCGTGTTAAGACGGTGGAGTATTTTAAATACTTGGGGTCAAGAGTGGATGCAGAGGGGGGAGCAGAGAGAGAGATAAACTGTAGAATACAGTCGGGGTGGAAGAACTGGAGAGACGTATCAGGGGTGCTCTGTGATAAGAGGGTCCCAGTGAAACTGAAGGGAATGGTATTCAAAACAGTGGTGAGGCCGGCAATGTTGTATGGAATGGAGACAGTGCCAATGAAGAAGAGCAATGAAAGAAAAATCGATGTGGCTGAAATGAAGATGTTGAGATGGATGTGTGGAGTGACGAGGAGGGATAGGGTCAGAAATGAGCATATAAGAGGAAAAGTGAAGGTGGCGGAAGCATCTAAGAAGGTGCAGGAGGCCAGGCTGAGGTGGTATGGACACGTCAGGAGAAGAGAGGAGGAGTATGTGGGGCGCAGAGTGCTGGAGATGGAGTTGCTGGGACGGAGAAGAAGAGAAAGACCGAAGACGAGATGGAGGGACTGTGTGGTGGCGGACATCAGGGAGAAGGACTTGGAGGAGGACGTGGTATACGACAGAGGAGAGTGGAGAAGACGAACCAAAAACAGCGACCCCATGTAAAGATGGGATAATAAGCTGCGGAAGAAGAAGAAGACTCACATGTCACATTTAATGGCAAGTCATCCATAAACACTTTCCGAACGGGGTTCCTCAAAGCTCTGTTCTCTCACCAACACTGTTCAACTTATACATGCATGACATTCCAACGCCCATAGATAAAAAGCTTATCTTATCATATGCAGATGATATCACCCTAACATCACCCACAACAACATTGACACCGCTACAAATAACCTACAAACATACATAAACAATATACAAGACTGGCTTACACACAATAGACTCAAAGTAGCGCCCACAAACCAACCATCACCTTGCCAACAAGCAACACAAAAGAACACCAGATAACTCCACAGCTTACACTAAGGAACACCAACATTCCACACATTCACAGGACCAAAATACTTGGTCACATACAACACATCATTTTCTTTTGCAAACCACATTCAGGACATTAAAAAGAAATGTACGTCAAGACTTAACACGCTTAGGGTACTAACTGGCACAAACTATGGATACCAGCAGGAAACATCATCACTCATAATAATAATTGAGGGGTCGCGCGTATTAAGGTACCTAAGCGCCACCACAGGAGAAAACGTGTTTTTGATGGATATCACTATTTTCACCCTTCCTCTATCGCGCCTCCGAGTTTCAAACGAAAACAAGTTCAGGGCGCGAAACCGTCGATTGTAGCCCATATGCCTAACGGAAGGGATTAACTTTGTGGCCCTCGCCTGCACTCGCTCCAGCCTCTCAATATCTTTCCTGAGGGTGGGCGACCAGAACTGCACAGCATACTCCAGAGCGGCCGAACCAGGGAATTGGACAGAGAGAGCACAATCTCCTTGTTCCGAAACTGAAATTGCCTCCTGATATAACTCAATAGTTCCTGGGCTTTCTTTTCTACCTCTACGCACTGTTTCGTAAACTTAAGGTCGCTGCTAATTAGCACACCCAAGTCCTTTTCTAAATCAGTTACCTCGATATGACTCCCCAACGTCGAGTAGTCTGACTTGGGATTGGCGTGGCCAATGTGCATCACTTTGCATTTACCCAAGTTAAACGGCATTTGCCATTTTTTGGACCACTCTCCTATCCTACCTAGATCCGCACGCAGTTGCTCTATCGCCTCGGGCGTCCCAACATTGGCCCCAAGCTTTGTGTCATCAGTGATTTTGGCGATCCTACTGACGATACCACCGTCGATATCAATTATGTAAATGATAAAAAACAGTGGCCCCAAAACGGAACCCTGAGGAACCCCGCTAGTGACCTAGGCACCAACCCGAACAAGCCCATTTAATTACAATCCTGTGCCGCCTATTCTTCAGACAGTTTTCAATCCACACACCTACTTCCCCAACAATACCCAGCGCGCGCACGTTGGCCATTACCCGGCGGTGAGGTACCTTATCAAAGGCTTTCTGAAAGTCGAGATAAAGTATATCAATCGCCCTAATGTTATCATACTCACTCAACATGGCGTGGAAAAACTCGAGCAAGTTGGTGAGACACGACGTATACCGTCTAAACCCATGTTGGGATTCCCCAAGCAGCTTGTAGGAATCCAAATGGTCAACGATACTATCCGCTATTATCCCCTCTAATAATTTACCTACAACTGAAGTGAGACTAATTGGGTGATAGTTCCCTGGACTTTCGTGATCCCCTTTCTTAAAGATAGGGGTCACGTTGGTTTCCCTTCAGTCACCAGGCACCTGGCCCATCTCCAAAGATTTGTTGAAGACTGTAGCCAGGTGGGGAGCCACCTGGTCGTGCACCTCCCGCAACACTCTGGGGAGAAACTGGTCTGGCCAAGGAGCATTAAACGCGCTCAGTTTGTCTATTCATTCGGGAACGACTGTCGCGGTACATCGAACACTATCCAGGCCAGCACCTTCGTGCCTGACGCCTGGCTCCGGGATGAAGCGGGTGTCCTCCCTGGTGAACACTCCTTCAAAGTACTATTTCAGCACATTAGCGATGTCCGCGTCGGAGGTCCGCAGAACGCCACTGGGGTCCTTTAACGGACCTATGATGTTTATAATGGGCTTTCTACTATTAACATAACTGAAAAATTTAGGGGTCCCCTTGCAGAGGCTTCCCACCCGGAGTTCTTCATTACATTTCGCTAGCCTAACCTTCGCCTTCACTTATCTGCACAGGCGGACATACGACTCAGTGTTCTCTTGGGAACGATTGGCCTTCGCCCTCCTCTACATGAGTGAACCACTTAGGCTGATTTGAAGCAGGGATGACCGGTTTTGAGGGTATGACAGCAGACTGCAGCACCATAAACTCGTCTCGGAATGCACTCCATACTTCCTCAACATCGCCACCGACCTCTAACCCCATCTTACCTACACTATCCCGGAGGCCAACAAAGTCCGCCCGCCGTAGATCGAGCTTACTGCCTCTAGAGTCACTACGCTTCACCCGAGGGACGCAGACACAGAACCTAATCAGACCGTGATTACTCCCGCCCAACGATTTGTCAACGTTAAGGCCAGTGACGAGGTTGGCTTCGGTCGTGAGTACTAAGTTTAGAACGCTTTCGCCTCGTGTAGGCCCATTGACCCACTGAGTGAGGAAGTTCTCATCAGCAAAGTCAACTAGCCTCCTCCCTTCAGCATCAGCAGACCTGTCTTCCCACTTTATGCCGCGACAGTTGAAGTCTCCTAAAACTACACACACCCTATCCCCTAGCAGGCTACGGAGTTCGGTGTACAGGGCTGTATCCTCCTCGAGGAGGAGATGCGGAGGTCTGTACACCAAGATTAACCTATAGTTCGTCCCTCCCACGTTCAGATCGACGCCAAGCAGCCTCCGTTCCGATCGGAACTGGCAGTCAACCGGACTCAACGTGTCACTCACGTATATTAGTACCCCTCCCCCCTCCCCACGGGTGCGGTCTTTGTGAAACATTCTATACCCGGGAATCTCGAACTCCACAACGTAGTCCCTACGATCAGTATGAATCCAGGACTCGGTGATAGCAACGATATCCTGGTATTCTGATGCTGAGAGCGCCCGTAGCTCGCAAAACTTACTCATAATCGACCTAGCATTATTAAAAAGCACTGCACGGAGGGAGCCTTCCCTATTCAGACCGCCCCCTAGCCCGACCCTTTTCCGAACAGCCAGGGCTGTCGGGGTTTGAAGAGCCCCTCACCAACGTGGGGGCAACTTCCGCAGGATGCTGAGCTCCCCCAACGAGGAAGGAGGGTCACCCACATGTACATGGATGCACCCTTCCAATGAAGGTACGTCCACCACCGGCTCAACATCATCTCTCCCTGGTAGGGGTCCATCATCAATCCCCGTGCTTGACCTCACCATACGGTATAGTTGCCGGTCAAGCAGCGTGCCTAGCACACCTTTACCCTTAACATTGAGGTGGACACCATCCCTCTGATACAGGCCCCACCTACCCGAGAACGCGTCAAACGGGTCAACAAACCTCACGCCCATCGAGACGCACAAGTCTTGCACCCTCTCGTTCATGCCAATGACCTTACTGAGCACGTGGTCACTGGCATTCATCCGCGGTAGAATACCGCTCAACATTCCCCTGTCTCTCTTCAGTTTTAGATCATCCGTAAAAGACATGATCTCGGTGATGATCCCTTCTGTAAAACCTACCCTACCGCCTATGAGGAACAGGTCGTTGCCACCAGCGTGGACAACGATCGCAGTCCTCCGACTAGCCACGGGCAGCTTCTGTAGCTCCTTCCTTAATTGCGCCGTTCCCCGCCCAGGTAAGCACCTTACCTTCCTCCTGTCCCGGTTTGCAGAAGGAAAGTACTTCTCCTGGCCCCTGATCTGCGAGTCCCCAATCAAAACGGTATCTTCCTCCTTCGAGCACAGGAGACTAAAGCGGTTGGAGGTCCTGACAAGGGCAACTCGGGTCTCGTGCTTCGGCTTCGCAGCCTTCTTGCCCGAGACCTTTCGATACCCGTCTCCCCCCATAGACTCAGCCGCATTTACACCACCCGACCCACCCCGACCGGCAGCTACATCTTTCGGTTTCTTTGGGCCATCAGTAGGCCCCTTCCCACCCTTTTTCTTTATCGTCCCCTTCTCACCCTTCTCTATCGACCCCTTCTTTGCGCCCTCCCTGCCCTCCACTTTGCGCCGCAGTTCCGTGCATTCCACGAGGGTCGCTGGCGATTCCTGACACTGATTTTGCACCTCTACCCTTTCTCCGCTGTTTCGAGCTTTGTCCAGTCCATCGCTGGACCGCCTTTCCAGGGTAGCTATCCTATCAATGAGCTCCGGGGTGGATAGCGCAGCCGCATCAGTGACCGCCTCACCTCCAACAGCCGATCTGGACGACTCGAGCCGCGGGACCCTCTTCGCTAGTTTCTCGTAAAACTGCACGTGTTCGCAAAAGTGGCACCTGCTGGAGTGGTTGATTCTTTGAAGTTCGTCATCCACTGGTTTACTCCACACCTCGCACATTCATCCTTCAGTTTCTGCGGTCCAGTTAATGTAACTTTTTTTTTTTTCGAACTCTGAATACACTGAATAAGATAAAGCGTTCTCGCAATGAAAACTATCAAAAACGTTCTGACCAGTATATAAAAAGGAGGGGGGGGGAGTGAATTGTTCCCGCGCTTTGCCGCATCCGCCTATTTGCAAGTGACGTTCATCCCATCCAGAAGACTACACCTCTCGCTGCTGCCGCACCGACCAAGGGTCTCCCCAGGGCGGGACAGTCCCAAACGTGTCGCAGCTACCAACTGACAAACACTCGCAGCCCTTTACTAAGTCTTACTAGTCACTCACAAGCGGCCAGACTCTTAGAATCCAGTGTTCAAGGGATATCCCACCAGACCCAGAGGCTATGCCCAAGAGTTTACGCTGGCCTGGCAGCCAGCTGGGCAGTAAAGCTCTCTCACCTAAGAGCAGTATAGCCAAGCGCCATCAATTGGTCACCAATAGGGTGTCCCGTTAAACCCAAAGTTGGTCGGGTACAGCCTTAACCGATATAATATCGGGAAGTGGGTTACTAAGAATGCCCACACAAGTTTTTAAAGCCCTACCTAAAAAATCATGCATCCCCATCGGTTTACATTTTATATCCCCGAGTCAGACCAAAAAATTGGCACGTTTTGGCATTTTCTAGTAAAATATACTACTTTAATTAATAGTAAAACACATTTACCACTCTTATGCATTTCTGGTAATGTATACTAGCTTTATAAATGTCAATGCTAAATGTGGGCCCCACAGGGCCCAATTTAGCCCCCTTATTTCATATTTTTAGCGATTTTTACTAACTAATCTAATTTTTTTCAGGAATTTCTAAATCTAGGTACCATAATACCTATTTAAATTAATAAAATGGCTCTAAGCAAACCATTAACTAGACGCAAAACAGAAATTCCTTTTCTAGGTCAACCTATAGCCTCCATAACGACTACAGCTGTTTCAACCAACAAGCAAGTACTCAAATATTTCCATCTTATTAAAGCTTGCAATCCTCATTATAATCAGTCCCTTGTTAAAGGAAAACTTGTAAGTCATCAAGCTGGCATGGTAATAGACCATGTGTTCTCCTTTTGGAATAAATGCAATTTACCTACTAGTAGCAGACAATATGCCATTAAAAAACTTCTTAATTTGCACCAGGAATGGTATGTTCTAACAAAACATAAATATAGAAAAACTGAAGAGCACCTAAGTTCAGTAAACAAATTTTATGAAATACTTGAAACAATATTTGATGTCGCTCACCCATTTCCTGAAAGTTCTTTCAGAAAAGCTAGGGAAAGCTGAAGTTGAGGAAGATCGTTTTTAAAGATGCTGAGAGAGGGATATAAAGTTACACTGGGTTCAAGAGATAAGATTTCAGAGCAAAGAATAAAAAATAAAATGAAAAGACTAGCAACCAATGAACGTTTACGTCAGAAAGAACAAGAGAGAATAAGCAAACCATCTAAAGTGAAAATAGAGGAATTAGAATGTGAGGGAGATAGTTCTAACGATTATGATTACCTCAATAAAAGAATAAAAACAACTAAAGAACAAAAGCCTATCTGCCTACCTAGAAATGTACTTAAAGAGTCTATTGTAGCCAGTGCTATAGACAAAGGAAATGTATCTGTTAGAACAGCTACATTAATAATTTCTGCTTTAATTAGAGCCAGCGGTGGAGACCTAAACGATTATGCAGTTTCAAAAACATCTACTCATACAGCAACACAAGAAAATAGGGTAAAAACTGAAAATGAAGTCAAAGAATTATTTCAAAATACCAATATAAAACATCTTGTCCATTGGGATTCAAAACAGATTTTAGGCTTAGAAAGGCTTGCTGTTGCTGCTACTGGATCTCCTGATAGTGATACAATTTTGGGGATACCTATTATTCAAAATGCTACTGGTGAACAAATGTCTGAAGCTACATTCAAGCTCCTTACAGATTGGCAGGTCACAGGAAAGGTGAGAGGTATGTCATTTGACACAACGGCCTCAAATACAGGTATTAACAAAGGAGCTTGCATTTATATAGAAAGAAATCTGAATAGACCATTATTATATTTAGCATGCCGTCACCACATTGGCGAACTTATTGTAAAATCTGTTTGGCAATGCATCTTTGGAAAAAGCACTGGTCCCGATTATCCCATATTTGAAGAATTTTCGAAAAGCTGGTCCAAAATAACATTATCCCAAACTAAAGAAATAAATATAACTGAACCTTTGTTGATGGATATTAAAGAAAGTGCAAATATAATTTATAATTCTTTATTAGAGAACAAAAATTATTTCAGAGATGATTACTTAGAATATTTAGAATTAAACTGTTTATTGTTGGGGCACAGGCCTTCAAAGATACATCTTCGTAAACCAGGAGCATGCCATCGAGCTAGATTCATGGCACCTCAGCTGTATTCAAATAAACTTGTCTTATTTAGAGATCAGCTTAACTATGAACCAAAAGTAAAAGAATCATTTGGAAGATTTGTCAAGTTTACTTCTTTAGTTTATGGTCCTTATTGGCTAAAGACCCCATTAGCTGCAGAAGCACCACTCAGTGACCTGCGATTTTATAAGCAATTAGTTAATGTCTGGCAGGAAGTAGATCCAGAAGTTTCTATTGCTGCAGTAGATGCATTCTTAAGATACAAGTGGTATTTAAGTCAAGAACTTGTAGTTTTATCTCTTTTTAATAAAACTTTAGATGAGAATGCAAAAGCAAGTATCGCAGTTCGTTTATTAGGAACTGAAGTTCCAGATGAAATTATTATAGGAAAGCCAGAAGTTCCAGAACTACACCCAGATATACATCTGATGGATTTGATAGGACCTAATTCATGGAAAATCTTTAAAATCATGAATTTAGAAAGTTGTTGGTTGTTAAAGCCAGTGGGAGAATGGTGCTCAGATCCAAACTACAGGGTGTCCCATAAGTCCGACATCATAGGAGAAATTCATATTTTTCTATTTCTACAAACCATAATTCATATTTTTCTCTTTCTACAGGCCATAATGTCTATGCTCGGGATGCCAATTTCCCGTCCACCATTCTGTTCAGTGACGAGGCTGTTTTTTATGGAAATGGTGAGGTAAATCGACAGAACACCCGCTACTGGTCTCAAAACAACCCTCACTGGTATACCTCTTCAAAGGAAGAAGGTGTATCTCCGGTGATGGTATGGTGTGGCATTTGGAAGGATCGCATCATAGGCCCCCTCTTTTTCGATGAACATGTAACTGGAGGCACCTACCTACGTATGCTCAAGGAAGAAGCATTTCCCAGTGTCTTGAACGAAGAAGGAAATTTCCCAACATGGTTCCAGCAAGACGGCGCTCCTGCACATTACAGCACCCAAGTAAGGGAATACCTGTACCAACAATTCCCTGGTCATTGGATAGGACGTCGAGGGCCTGTGGAATAGCCAGCTAGAAGCCCGGACCTCACGCCACTAGATTTTTATCTCGGGGGCCACTTGAAAGCGCTGGTATACGCAGAGAAAATTAGGAATGTAGAACATTTGCGGCAGCGTATTATTGGGGCATGTAACACCATTACTCCTGACACCATTCACCATGTGCTTGCTGACTGGGTGTCACGTCTGAAGGACGTTCCATAAATAAGCAGCGTTCCATAAATAAGCGGCGTTCTCCGGACCTCCGACGCGGACATCGCCAATGTGCTTAATGAATACTTTGCGGGAGTGTTCACCAGGGAGGACACCTGCATCATCCCCGAGCCAGGCGTGAGGCACGAAGGTGCTGGAGTGGATAGTGTTCGATGTACCGCGACATTCGTTGCCGATAGAATAGACAAACTAAGCGCGTTTAAGGCTCCTGGGCCAGACCAGTTTCTCCCCAGAGTGTTGCGGGAGGTGCGCGACCAGGTGGCTCCCCACCTGGCTACAGTCTTCAACAAATCGTTGGAGACAGGCCAGGTGCCTGGTGACTGGAGGGAAGCCAACGTGACCCCTATCTTTAAGAAAGGGGATCACGAAAGTCCAGGGAACCATCGTCCCATTAGTCTCACTTCAGTTGTAGGTAAATTATTAGAGGGGATAATAGCGGATAGGATCGTTGACCATTTGGATTCCTACAAGCTGCTTGGGGACTCCCAACATGGGTTTAGACGGCATAGATCGTGTCTCACCAACTTGCTCGAGTTTTTCCACGTCATGTTGAGTGAGTACGATAAGAGTAGGGCAATTGATATACTTTATCTCGACTTTCAGAAAGCCTTTGATAAGGTACCTCACCGCCTGCTAATAGCGAAAGTGCGCGCGCTGGGTATTGGTGGAGAAGTAGGTAGGTGGATTGAAAACTGGCTGAAGAATAGGCGGCAGAGGATTGTAATTAAATGGGCTTGTTCGGGTTGGGCCTAGGTCACTAGCGGGGTTCCTCAGGGTTCCGTTTTGGGGCCACTGTTGTTTATCATTTACATAAATGATATAGACGGTGGCATCGTCAGTCGGATCGCCAAATTCGCTGATGACACCAAGCTTGGGGCCAATGTTGGGACGCCCGAAGCGATCGAGGAACTGCGTGCGGACCTAGGTAGGATAGGAGAGTGGTCCGAAAAATGGCAAATGCCGTTTAACTTGGGTAAATGCAAAGTGATGCACATTGGCTATGCCAATCCCAAGTCGGACTACTCGATGTTGGGGAGTAATATCGAGGTGACTGATTTGGAAAAGGACTTGGGTGTGCTAATTAGCAGCGACCTTAAGTTTACGAAACAGTGCGTAGAGGTGGAAAAGAAAGTCCAGAAGCTGTTGGGTTATATCAGGAGGCAATTTCATTTTCGGAACAAGGAGATTGTGCTCTCTCTGTACAATTCCCTGGTTCGGCCGCTCCTGGAGTATGCTGTGCAGTTCTGGTCGCCCACCCTCAGGAAAGATATTGAGAGGCTGGAGCGAGTGCAGGCGAGGGCCACAAAGTTAATCCCTTCCGTTATGCATATGGGCTACAATCGACGGTTTCGCGCCCTGAACTTGTTTTCGCTTGAAACTCGGAGGCTGCGCTCGGAGGCTGCGCGGTCAACTGATCGAGGTTTTCAAGCTCTTACGCGGATTCAACGATGTCGATTTTAGAAGTATGTTTAGTTTAAATGATAACCCTACTCGCAACAATGGTTGGAAGTTGGATTTGAAACGGTTTAGGACTAGTGTGTGTGGGAATTACTTTATGTATAAGATCTGTGACACATGGAACAGGTTACCTTCAGAAGTTGTGAACAGTTCCTCTGTGGATCAGTTCAAGAAAAGGTTAGACCAAATCTTGCACACTATTTGAGTGTGTAGAGAATTTTCCCTGGCACCCGTTGCCATTGGTACCTCCTCGGTATGGGCCGCAACGCCTTTTGAGGTACTTCTTTTTCAACCAACCAACCAACCAACCAACCAACTAACTAACTAACTCTTAGTATATATATATATATATATATATATATGTACGAAAACGACAATTAGCCTCTATTTTGCGTATACATAATGCTGTGCTATTATTTCGACTTGTGTTGTACATGGTGTTCCAGGAGTCTTGGAGGTGTTTTATTTGGCGATAACTTTTCTTTTTTGATTAATTTATTTCTGTTTCTTTTTCATTTAAAGTACCTTTGCTGCGATTAATAACAATGGAATCCTAGATAGTGAAACAAAGAGTGGCTATTGTGGAACTTTATTTGACAAACAACTCTTTCATCGTTGCCGCTCAAAGAGCTTTTTGGATTAAAATTCAACACACGTTCTGCTCCTTCTGATCGAGCTTTTCGAAGGTACGTCGCTAAATTTCGTATGGGAAAGGGTCAGGGAGACGAACCACGGACAAGCCGAAGTCCAACTCGGGTTGAGATAGTTCGTGAAAGCGTTGAGGAAAATCCACATCAGTCCGATAACGCAGCGAGGAATTAAACATTTCAAGAAGTTCCTTACATCGAATTTTAAGAGAGGATATCAATCTTTACCAGTACGAAATTCAAATTGCTTAAGAAATTAAACCACAAGATCATCAAAGTCGGATAACGTATGCTAATGCGATTTTAGATTTACGCAATGAAAATGAAGATTTTCAGCAGATATTAAATTTGTAATTAAAATTGCAATAAATATATTTTCAAGTGTTACAAACCTTTTTTTATTTAATTCCCAAACAAAAACGTTATAGCCAAATAAAACCTCTCCAAGACTTCTGGGACACCCTTTACATGTGCTTATCTTACGGGGCTTTTCTCTCATTACAGTTACTTGCTATTACGTTTGTTGCACAACACTAAGAAATATTGTATGCAATGCAAAGACAGTTTGCAAGACGAGCCCAGAAGAAGTCAATTTAAGTTTTAGTGTATATTTATGATATATATATATATATATATATATATATATTAGATATATTGGAAGTTTTTATATAATAACCTCTCATTAGCTTCCCCCGAATTGTTCATTCTGACGATGGCCAAGCTTTTCATTCTACCTTAGACCTACAGTTTAACGGAGAATCCGAACACGTACAACCAGCAGCCCAGTGCCTTAACCACTAGACCACTCAGGGTACCAGTGATGTAGTCGAGACCACCAAGTCCGAGACTGAGACCGAGATCGAGACCTGATCCTGTGAGACCAAGATCGAGACCGAGATCAAAGGTTCGAGATCGAGATCTACCTTCCGAGATCGAGACCCTTAAAATTCGAGACCGAGATCGAGATCGAGACCAAGCTCATGCCCTTTCAATTTGTTTTACACTACTATGGAAATTAGACTATGTTAAGTATATTAATAAACTAATAACTACTTACTCAGATGTAGTGTGTTGAATGCAAAAAGTGTAGCCTATAAATTAACAAATGAATATATATATACGTACTTTTTATTTATTTACTTCTTTTATATCTGTTACAGAAGGTTTAATGAACGTACCCACTACCCAGTTTGACTTGTGCATTTATTGAAAGCATGATAGGTGCTCATTACACTTAAGGAACATCAGCATGCTCAGAAGATCTGCTGAAGTTCGACTTCTGTGGGGCCTCATTATTATGCCTCCATGGCTAAATACATGCTCAAATGGAGCACTAGAGGCAGGCACTGTTAAAACAGTCATGGCAATATTGGCCAGTGATGGGAATTATCCCTTTTCTGGTGCCAAAACTTTATTGGAGAGCAGTTGTCTAAAATATGAGATTCATCGATCTCTAAGAGGTACCGCCGCAACTGTTCTCTGCGGTTCAAAATCTTCCCAGTTTCAACGTTCTTCTGCTTGGACCGATAACTTTGATATTTTGCCATTAGTTTCGGAACTTTGGTTTGACTCTGTTTTATTTCTTCATCGCTGCTGTGAGAATGAGCGCTGTCTCTCTGTATCTGCTCATTCTCCGTGCTTGAGTTTCCTGTATAGCATTTTTCCAACACCATTTCTATGAAAAATAAATTGACATATCGGTACTATAAACAGAAGCATGGCAATTAGCATAAGGTCTAAATAATATATGTATATAATATATATATATATATATATATTATATATATATTATATATATATATATGACATTAATTCAACATCCACTCAGCCCAAAGAGTGGGCTATAATGAATTTTAATGATAAAAAATATACCGGTATAATGAATTCTGTGATAATTTTAAAAATTTATAATGAAATTATAACATACCTTTTATTTCCTCTTTAAGTTCTACTTTAATATCTTTATCAGCTCGTACTTCAATGTCCACCCACTGTAGACCAAACTGTGGGTCAAGTAATGTTGCAATTGGATAGATGCTATTGGCAAATGGCAAGGGACTTCATCAGCACCGTCCTTTTCAGCCATCTTGCATGTGACGAATACCCCTTTAAAGCGACGATAATTCCTTCGGGCAGCTTGTCGATTAACTGCTTGCAGTGCCTGGTGGTTACTCTTAATTTCATAAGATGGTTACGGAGGTCCAGTAGAGTAGGAATAACCATGCTGATCGTACAAGTCAAGTCTCCTGAAAACACAGACATATGATATATATATATATATAATATATATATATATATATATTGTGTGTGTGTGTGTGTGTGTGTGTGTGTGTGTGTGTGTGTGTGCACGAAGACACTGAGAAACAACATAGCTCATTAAATGAACCTAATCATAACAAGTAAACCATTTGAGTGACTTCTAAAATAGTAAAGATAGTAAATAAGTATGTTAAACAAAACTTTTCACCGCGCTGAAATTTCTTTGCTTCATCCTTTTCTTAGAAACGATCTATGATATATTGCATAATATTGGTATTTAGTATTTACCTTGGGTTATCAATGTTGCTTCTGCAAATGGAGCCAGTACTGAGCATACTTCAGTCATAAAGCTCCATTCCCTGGAAGTAATTGCTGAAATATTGAAGTTCTTGAACTCTCCATCACAAATGTCGAAGAGCTTCTTAAAATATATACTTATATATACAGGGTTATTCAAAATGATTCACCTGATTTCAAATGAGAATATTTTTTAATGTTACAAATACAGAGTGATTTGTGATACATCAACCAAAAGAAAAACTGTCCTAATTCTGTCTATCACCTCATAAATGCTCTATGTGACTTCCCCTAGTTACACGAGCAACGTCGACACGATAGTCGAATTCCCCCCATACTCGCTCCAGCATGTTCGTTGTCACTGACTCTACGGCAGTAACAATGCGAGTTCGGAGCTCATCCAAAGATGTGGGCAACGGTGGCACGTACACAGTATCCTTAACATACCCCCAAAGGAAGAAGTCGCACGGTGTAAGATCCGGCGACCTAGGGGGCCGATTTACAGCTCGAAAACTGCAACACACAAAACGCCTTCTGCTGTGCGGACGCCATTTTCACACTGACTGTTTGTTGCTAGGCTAGGCCACGGCGTGACTTTGGAGCCCTCTCGCGGTGATCTTGTAAAACTCGGAGATTTCCTCTTTCATGTGGTGTATGCCCAGTTGATGCACGGTTGATAGGTACGGAAGTATTCTCACTCGCAAATTGCCTTCATTAGCAAAAACTTGTGACCGATTCGGAATATCAGACAGAGCTGGTGCAGCTGTTGCCTCTGCTGTTTTGGAAGATTTTGGTCTCATTTCCTCTGAAGATTATCACAATGTTGTGGATAAGAATAAGGTGAGACGACAGAGAAAAGATCAGAGAGGAGTTGAGTAAATCAAGTGAAGAAAGTATAGAAACATTGTATTTTGAAGGAAGAAAGGACTTAACTAAAGCAAATATCTGTAAGGATGGGAGGTACTACAGTACAACAATTACTGAGGAACACATCACGCTTATAGCTGAACCAGAATCAAAATATCTTGGGCACTTCACTCCTGTGACTGGAAATTCAACTAAAATTTCTAAGGGAGTGATAAAGTTTCTTAACAGTAACAATATTAAGGTAGACAATCTGAAGGTCATTGAATGTGATGGAACCAATGTAAACACTGGCATACATAATGGAGTTATCAGGCAACTAGAGGTACAGTACAATACTCCTTTTCATTGGTTCGTGTGTTTGCTGCATACCAATGAGCTACCTCTCCGCCATTTCTTTAATTATTTGGATGGTAAAACCAAAGGACCAAAAGCCCTTGCTGGAAATGTTGGCAAAAGTCTTACTGTGCCAGTTGTCAAGTTTGAAGCAATCAAATCAAGTAATATGCCTTCTATTCCGGGGGATCTCGATCTAAGCCAAGATCAAAAGTATCTCATGGAAGTTTGTAATGCCGTTACAGAAGGCCAATGTTCCCAAAACCTTGAAAACCGCAACCCAGGTTCTTTGAACCATGCCAGATGGCTTACGATAGCCAACAGGATAGTTAGACTTTATGTTGCGACCAAAAAGCCGTCAGAAAACTTGAAAACTCTGACCGAATTCATTGTTCGCCTTTATGTCCCAACGTGGTTTAATATAAAGCGAAATCCTTACTATTACCAGGGACCAAGGCACCTCTGATTTATGATATCTTGTTCAAAATACCTACCTGATAAGCTTAAGGCAGTCATTGATCCTGTTAGTGAAAGAGGGGCATATTTTGCTCACCCAGAAACTTTTTTGATCTCTATGTTATTTGATGAAAGGCAAGTGATGAAAGAGTTAGCTTTCCGGCGCATTCTCTTAGCCAGGGAAAGTGTGTCCTCGGGCATTAGAGAATTTAAACGGCCTAAAATTAATTTCTTGGCAAGAGACTACACAGTTTTAATTCGATTTGGAGATTACCAAAGACATGAACCACCTCTGACAAAAAGCTTGACAAACACCCAGTTAGAGCTTATCGTAAGGGGTGATGAAACTAACCCTCTATTGAAAAAGTACCCATGTCATTCACAAGCTGTGGAAAGACATGTCAAACTTGTAACAAAAGCATCTGCTTCTGTCTGTAGCCAGGAAAATAGAGATGGTTTTATAAAGGCAAGAATTGCTTCAAGATCAAACATGCCTACATTTGAGTCAAAATGCGAATACAAATGTCAATAAACTACATGTAAAAACTAATGGAAGGAAGGTTGGGCTGGGCATTAGGGCATATCATACTCTGGGTTCAGGGTTGAAATTTTGGGAAAACAAAGTGGCTAATATGTATTACTATGTAAAAATTAATTCTAAGATGGGTTTATTATTTGCAACGTTTCCGAAAAATCTCATTTTCATGGTCAAAATCGCAATTTTCTGATTTGAAGGCTGCCTAACGCAGCCTCAGGGCACCCAAACCAAAGCGCGCAGCTGTTTACATATGATTTAGTCTAAAAGCTGCTTTTCTGACCTCATCCTTGCTTTCTTGCGTGTTTAAACACTTCTGGGTGCTGAAAAAATGTTTAGATTTCACGTAAAACTTAATAATTTTAAGTTTTTCTCCAAAGAATAGGCGCGGCTCACCAGCTCTACTCTGATCGAGTAGTGGGAGACTTGCCACCTCCACGTGTAGGTTTATACGCCTGTTCTTCCTGGGTCCCTGAAAAGCGTGGCCTCATAAGATCTTATATTATGATCTTATGAGGACTTTCAGCTCTTATGAGCATTAACGATGGCTTTAGCCTCTTCATCAGCCACTCGAACCTGAAAAGCTCTTAAGTATGTCCTGCTTCGATCTGAACACTGGGAACATTTCTCGATGGTCTATCCTGGCTCTCACCCACCCACCTCTCCTCTCGTGACCGTACACAGCTTGGGAAGCAGTTGAGACTTCCTGTACACTGTGTACAGCTCTCTCGCAGGACTGAGTATGAACAGAGAAAGCGTCGACTTTGAGTGGAGTTTTCCCGAGATCCTCGAGCTCAGTCAAGATCATCTTGCAAGTGAAAATAGGCTCGTAAATATTCTCTGATTCCCAGTTGATGAGATGGTTGCTTTGGGATTTTTATGGGGCCTCACTGTTGTATCACCAAAGTCTCTTCCTTCTCTGATGTTCTCTATCTGGCTCACAGCAAAATCTCTCTGATGCTCATCCTCACTGCACAGGTATGAAGCCAGGTTGTTCTCAGGATGTGCGTGGTAAGCTCCTCTTATCACTGCAGCAGAGATGATGTTCCTGACCTCGGTAGTCTGGTTCCTCAGCAGCCTCAGGTTTTAAAAAACGTGTGCAGGACCAAATTTGAGGTGGTGCTTCACTTTGATGTCGTAGTACATTTTGAAGTAGAAGTTAAGGCAAAACTTCATGAGGACCTCGAGCCTCCTCAACACCTCCCCCTTCAGTCCGTGCTCCCCCATCCACAACAGCAAGATGGCCTGTGCAGTAGTGAGCCACCTGGATTGGTTCAGAGGTCCGCACTTGAGACCAGCCAACTGTGGACTGAGACTTCTAGACTTGATGGCTTTGATCAGAAGATAGCAGTTGTGCTGGTCTGTGGAGAGAGATTTGACTATCTCTACTGGCAGCTCTATGATATCTTCAGTTCCTTCCACTGGTTTGAAGTTGAAGTTGAAGTTGACCTCCAGTTCATTCACTTTCTCAAGAAGTTTTCCAATAGGCCCAATGAAGCCTGACCGGGGAGTTACAGGGCCGTCCGGCTTGATGATTAAGTGCCTCAGGGTTAGCTCGTTCACATGGAGCTGACAGATCATCCAGTGGCACTTGCGACCCAGCATCTTCTCCAATAGGGCTGTGGCGCATCCAGACCATCCCGTGTTGGTGTTGGTAGAGTCTCCTCCAATCATTACAAGGATCTCGTCAGCTCCGTGATCCAGAAGCCACTCATGCAGGCCCTGAGCGATCTTATGAGCAGGCTTTTCTCCTTCCTCAGGTTGCTCGGGAGTGAAATGGAAGAGGTACTTTCGTTAAGGCTCCCACGTGATAGTGTAATGCTCCTCGATCACTTTGTCAGGATGAAATCTCCCTGTCACTTCGTCATATTTCAACGCCTTTGTGTTCCTATCCTGCTTGCCATCAAAGAATATCCCAGGGATCTTCTCCTCTGACCTCTGCGTGAGAGCTTAAACTGATGAGGCCATTACTTCCTCCTTGGCCCTCCAGACTTTCGTGCCATCTATGGCCAAGTAAGCCTTGTCTTTGGAGTTTCGGCAGGTACTTCAGCGGGAACGTCCATAGGAGCTTCAGTAGCCTCAGCATTGCCAGAGGCTTCTTTCGCAGCTTCTTCCAAGTTTGGCTGTTCGTCCTCCTCAAAGTCTTTCATGAGAAGCTCCTCATTAGTAGCCTTCTCTTTCTTCTTCCTCTTCACAGATTCACAGAAGAAGCTTGTTCAGCCTCCTTCCTCTTCGCTGCTTTGATCTGTCTCCTGCTGTCTTCGAAGTCTACAGAAGACATCTGGATTCCTGAAGCTTCGGAAGTCTTCACTCTCTGGTAGTACAGCCACTGAAGGTCCAGTTTAGGAATCTTCACCTCCAAAGGACAGTTACAGTTCACATGGGCCTTGAGGGAGCATCCTGAGCATCCACTCCCTGCTGAGCCGCACAAGAAGATCTGATGCTTGCAAACGCAGACTTCACAGAGTTTATCCAGATCAGCCAGCCTCTTCTCCTGGGTAGCAGACTTAACTCTCCCGTTCACAACGTCTGTTATCGCCTCCCATTTCAAAAAGATCTTATATGAGGGCGATTTTTCCGTGATTGTCACAGGCGGGAAGAACTTTACATTCGACTTCCTCCACTGAGTCATCACGAGTGAAGCCAGCTCGTCAGTCATCTCTCGGATAGGGTATTTAGACCTTTGGATGTCATGAATGAGGAACTTTTCCTCCTGCAGACGAATCCCTCTATGAAGAACGGCTCTCCAAGTCGGCACCTCGCTGGGAATGAAATCCTTCCCCGGGCCCACAACATCCGAGAGCTTTGAACCTGACATTTTCCTGGTTTTGGGGGCAGATTCGGCCGTCACGTCTAGTCGGTGCTTATTCTCGCTCTTGTCCAATCTGTAACAAATTCATATCAGTATGTTTGGTGTTCTTTCGCCATAAATATAGACAAGGAATATAATTTTTGGTTATAATCAGGGTTGCCAACCGGCATTTTTAATTACCAAATTAACCTAAATTTGGTAATGAATATTTATTTTGGTAATAGAAAACTGAATTTGGCATTGCAAATTTAATTTAAAATTCGTAATAATGGTGTAACATAAGCTTAACCCTTTGTCATTCAGTACCATTTAATTTTAGCGTAGGTTAATTTTTTTTACTTGAAATATGCATAGGTGTATATAAGCATTTGTAGCAATCTTTTTTTTGTAAGAACATTTCTAAATGAAATAATTTGTGTCCATTAGTCAACAAAGGTCTAATAAGGTATTTAGTGGGTGGTAGCTCTCTCTCTCATATATATATATATATATATATATATATATATATATATATATATAACAGTAAATAAAAACAATCGTAATGAAAAATCCATTTCATGTATCCAATTGGACACACGTGTTATCATAGACAGAAATTTACCCTATGAAAACTTTGTGTCCATTTCGAAACGAACTTTGAATAAAGTCTCTTCTTCACAGTTATTAAAAATATTACTTAAAGTAAACAGGGAGCTTCCTTAATACTTCTAGAATGAAATTATAGTCAAAACAAATATAATAATGGTGATTAAACTTAGGAAAACTAAAAAAAACACTTAACGAAAAAAATGGCGTCCACTCACTTGTACTTCACAATTATAACTGGCGTAATTGCTCAGAGCCATCTATTGAGAGAATGTTGAACTTCTCTTTCTGCGTCCAAATGGTTACAAAGATTCAAATGGAGTAGATTTTTTTTCTTATGTATATATGTATTAAACCTATGTAAGAGTTAAGCAAAGTTAATGTGCCTAAATGGCAACAAATTACGACAAAGGGTTAAAAATATGAGGTTGTGTTCAATTGAATATTCGGTATTTCAACATAGAACAGAAAACCGCAATTTTGAACATGATAACGCGATTTTTGGGAAAAGTTGCAGAAAAGAAACTCCTCTTAGAATTAAATTTCACATAAAAATTCATATTAGCCAGAGTGAAATTCGGAATCGGAAAAGTATGATATGCCCTGCTGGGCATGGTGTGGAATTCGACCTACAGCCACCTCCTCGTGGTGAATTCTGGGTGATTTGCCTTGTAAACTATCATGGCAAGTCAGCAAAAGAGCTGTAGTTCACTATACAGAGTATCGGAAAAAATCACCAAAATTTTAAGTGACTTGTGGAACCTCAAAATATTTATATAAAAGCTTGAAACTTTATCATGATACTTCCTATGTAGGTACATAAACTTTCGCAATACAGGTTAAATTAAACTTCCCAAAAATGTTTATTCATGCAAAAACGACCCGGCCTAATGGACAGGTGGTCTGGTGACGGTTGTTTTTCTGTTCTTCAGTGTGTATATGTTGCTAGTGAGGAGGAATAGAACGTTACGTCTGGGGAGGAGTTAGGTGTTAGGAGGGGTTAGGTGTGGTGTACTGCCTACGCAATTTCTTCGCCCTCGCTCAGTTGGTGCCTCTGTGCAGGGGTCTTCTCCGTCTCTGTATGGAATTCGTTTGGGTGTGCTCCTCCTTCCTGCGTAAAAACAAAACAAAAGACATAAAACAGTATTTTTAAGACCTTACCCGCATGAATGTAATTCTTTCCGCATATTATGGATTCATCATCTTTACACGTAAATACTTCAGAAGCACAGTGCTAGTGTTAATAACTTTGCTTATTCCATCGGGTTTCTTATATTCCTCAAACTCTTGAAGAAGTTTTGATGTTTCTTAATAAAAAACTCCTTAACTATTCAATGTTTTGGACGCATAATACATTTAGAAACTATATATATATATATATATATATATAATATCATGTACAGAATTTGAAAATGATGCAACTTTGTCATTAATGAGTCTACTGGCAGTAATAACTCTACTAAGCATAAACATGTATCTCTTATCTTAATGCAAAATGTGAGTAATACCCCTACACTGTCTAGAAATCGCTACAACGTCAGAATTGATCCCCGAGTCGCGTATTCGAAGGGTTTCGAACAAAGACTTCCCAACGTAGTTCGATGTATCATCGCATATGCTCTTCAGAACAATGATGACCGGGAGACCTGAGTAAGGTTGGCGTTTGGGCTTGATCCAAATAGCGAGGATAGCGATCAGTTCTGGATAGTAATACCTTACAGGCACGTGATGGCAGAAGATGTTGACTACATCCTTTCACGTTTTATGCAAGCTTCTCAAAGTGGTTAAAAGTTTAGCTTGGAGAATTTCACGGTTGAAATTGACCACGTATTCCGTGTTGTGAGACATACGGCCACGCCTTATACACTTAACTTCAGTTCTCAGTCTATTTACAGACGTCACAAACTCCGAGCATGGCTGCGGCTCTATAGCTATAATCCTGTCTCATATGTTTACCATGCTAAACACGAAGTCCAGACAAATTTGTTTGCCGACGGTAGTGGAGTGTGCACAAAAACTGGCTGAAGATGATTGTAAACTTGATCTTAACTGTAATATGGGTCCTGAAGAGTTCTACAGATCTACAGAAACTAAGGCGAACAAAGACCCTAAGATCCACTCTAAGGTTAGCCAGAGAGAAAGAAGAGAATACGGGATTAAGTAAGTAGCAAAACCTATCATTCGTGGGTTAACATTCATTCAGAAAAAGAGAAAGAAAGACTCGCCATCATCATCCGCCGGCTGCCACTGCCGACAAGTCGGAAAAATAGTCGAAGAGAATAGGAAAGGGGTGAAAGATGAAAAGAAGTAAAATAAGAACGCTTACAAACCATACAATCAGTCTTAACTCAAACACTGTCAAACCATGCAAACTACAGACATGCAAGTAAAGAGAGAATAAGGAAAAAAAAGTATGAAGAATATAACAAAAAGTGGGTTAGTTTACGCTACGAGCTACATCTAAGTTCGTGTTAGTCTATTTTTTTATAATTTTATTGCTGGCATATCACACGCTGGCATATCACAAGCTGGCATTAATCATCAACAGACTCATTGAATCGTCAACAGAAGGTAGAAGAACAGATGAAAGTTAGGATTGCCGTGTTTGGTCTGGATCAAAATGGCAGAACAACTTATGTATTTTAAAGCTGCGTGAGGGAACGTACAAAGACTCTACTGGTTTTAGGGCTGGTGAGAGCAACTTGTCTTCCATATTTTCGACCATTGTCATAGTTTACATAAAGATCTCTGATGCATCTAATAGGAAGGTAACATGATTTGTGTAAGGGTTGTCTTGAGTTTACGAATGATCTGTTGAAACATTGTAAGGATTGCCTCATGGTTTGCGACCAGTGTAAGAGCCCTAGATGTGAAAGTCGGGTAGTTGAAACTGAGAAGCGCGACTGTAATGTATGTAAGCGCATGTTTTTAAGTAACATCAATGGCACGTGCAGGAAAATGAGGATTTGTGAGTGTGGTATGTTTCACACAATGGATAGTTGGTTGAAATTCAAGCATATATGTGATGAAATTCACTGTTCTACATGCCACGAAGAATATAAGGCAGACGATGTAAAGCATGTATGTTATATGAAAGACGCTAAGCCTACAAATAGACCTTGTATAACTGTGTACTACGATATAGAAACATATACGGCTACTGAAACAAAAGAGGTTATTCCACATTTACTCGTAAGCCAGACTATCTGTGACGAGTGCATGGAAGTCGAGTGTGATGAGTGACACAAATGTGGTAAGCGGACAAACATTTTAAAGGTGTCCGCAGGAGATTCCCCCGTGAAACTCTGTGAACTATATTGTCAAGCTGGCGGATCGGTTAAATAAAAAGACTATATTCTTGCCCACAACGCCGCAAAATTTGACACAGTTCCTTTATAAGGAGCTGTTTGAGCACGAATCATCAGAGATATTCATGAATGATCCCCTGAAAAGAGGAAACAAGCTTATACAGGTGCAGATAAGAGGAAATGTACAGTTTAAAGACACCCTGCTGTTCACACCTTGTAAATTAGCCAAGCTACCCAAGGTGATGGGTGTAGGTGAGAAGTATCAAAAGGGTACTTCCCTGATATATTCCTCACTCAAGACACTTTAAATTATGTCGGACCGCCACCCTCCAAACACTATTTTAACTATGAATGTATGAGTACAGGTGAACGTGAAGATTTTGACCGCTACGCTACCACAGCAGCTTTCATGAAGATAACCCTTACAATATAGCGTATGAGTGTGAACGTTATTGTGTGAGTGACGTACGTGTACTTAGAGTATGCTTTCAAGCCTTTAGAAGTATGCTCATAACCCGTTTTAACTGTGATCCACTACAAGCCTCAACCATGATCATCTCATTATGTTTTACTGTATTCAAGAATAACTTCATGACTAAAGATACGTTGGCCGTTATTCCACGAAACGCCTCGGGCAGTTATGGGTATAAGGCTATTTCCTTGCTCACGCACATACAACTGCAGACAGGTGTGTATATATGAAACACGCTCGCAACACGGGAGAAATTGCCCTTAAGATCAATGGCCGTGTTTTTGGGTGGACGGCTTAAGTGAGGATCCAACCACTGGTGAGAAGAGGTGTACTCCTTTAACGGTTGCTGCTGGCATGGATGTCCATGCCCTGAGTGTTCCGTCACAGAGGACCTCCATGGAAGATCCCCCGCCGACAGCCTCGCATGAACTCGTAACCGCTACCAGCTTATAAGTTCACAGTTCACTCACAAAGTTTTGTGGGAGCATGAATATGATGCACGGATGGAAACCGATGAGCAGTATCGCGAAGAAATAAGGGCCATCAAACGTACAGTGGTGTTGGATCCTCTCAAATGCGGTGACAGCTTGTTTGGAGGACGTATAAATCCCTTCAAACTTTACTTTTCGCCTACGGATGGGGTGAAACTTCACTAGTACGATTTTTGCTCTTTATACCCTTACGTGATGAAGACAATCCGTAACCCGTAGGTGCGCCCCGCCATGCCTACCATCGATGCGTTCTCAGCTAATTTGAACAAGAACTATTTCGGTCTTTCTTTCGTAGAAGTGTTCCACCCTCGCGATTTATGGATGTCGATCTTACCCGTCGTTATAGACCACAAACTCATGTTCCCTCTGTGTGTGAAGTGCGAAGAGGAGAATAATGGGTACTGCAATCACAAGATCAACCAGAGGAAGATCAGGAGCAAATATACATGTCATGAACTTTCCCTAGCCGTTCGTCACGGGTACAGAATACTGAAGATATATGAGGTGTGGAGGTTTCAGAAGCTCCCCGACCTTTTCACACCATATATAAATACTTCTTGAAGGATAAAGTAGAAGCATCAGTGTATCCGCGAGGAGTTGAGACCGAAGATGAAAAATCGGCTTATATTCAGCGTTACCGTGACCGTGAAGGAATACAACTTGACCGTTTCCAAATTGTGAGGAACCTGGGCAAGCGCTTTAGCGCAAAGTTGTGCGTAAATAGGTTTTGGGGAAAATTTGCACAAAATACAGGCAAGGGGAACGTTTATCTAGCCCAAAGTTATAACGAGGTGTGGGATTATGCAAACGCTAACGATAAAGAAATGATGGAAATCATGAATGTAGGTAATATGTACATAATAAGGTCCAACCGAACCGAATTGGCTACAGATATATCACGTGTCACAAACATACCTGTAGCCAGTTTCTCGACAGCCTACGCACGTATCAAGCTGTGGCATCTGTTGCAATCTCTCAGGCAATGGATTCTGTACGCTGATACAGATTGTGTGATATTCACGGAGAGGGCAGGTGAATATATGCCTCCTATTGGGGAATTCCTTGGAGAGTTGACTGATGAGATTAAGGATGAGTATGGAGACATCGCATACGCCGACTCTTCTGTCTCAACATGCCCAACAACTTATGGTGTACGCGTGAGGGTGGAGGATGAGTACAAGTACATCGTGAAGGCTAAGGGCATCACGCTTAACCATGCCAACCGCCAGATCTTTAACTTTGAATCACTCAAAGATCTACTGAGCTTAGAAGATGGTAATGACCAACCACCCCACCTTGTTGTGGGGACTCGTAACTTTAGAGCACAGAAATTAGGGGGCGTAAAGGAACTTAGGGGGAAGAAGGTTTGTCGTAACCCTATCGACTAGATGCATCCTTTGTAATGCTTAGCCGTTTTTAATTATGTATGTATCTGTTACAGCTTTTTTATTATATGTTCTTTGTACCACTGTTTACCATGCACTTTTAACCATTTTCTGTGTATTGTATTTGTACTGATAATAAATTTCTTGTTTTGTATTAAATTGCTTTTCATTCTAACAACCTTCATCATATTAGTTATGGGGAAATAAAAGCTGTGTATGTACACACCAGTCAATAATAATGCAGGGTTTTTTCCCCAGCTTATTAATGACGTAAACTTAGTCTTAGTATTAACCCTTTCTGCGCCAGTGATTCCATATGGCATCATCAACGAAAAGTACGTCTATTTTCCTCAGATTAGTTTCAATAATGGTTTATGGCATTTGAATATAACAATTAACTATATAACAATATCTGGTAGTTTTTGGACATTGGCCTCAGCATTTAGAACCCAAAAAGAGATGCAGAAACTGTATGAAGGGCTACTCTCGTCTACAGTATAATGCAGAAAGTGTGATGTACCATGATGTTTAACAAACGACAAAAACTGCTTTAATGGTTCGAAGCAGTATGGTCGACCGTTGTGCTTAGCGAAGGACAAATATTATTATTATTTGTTCCATTCAAAGTATCAAAGTTATGTTAATGTCTCTTATTACTTGATAGCGTCAATGACGCCATATAATTTCTAGTGTAATTAATTATTTCTGCAAAGTTTCGTTTCCATACCTATTTTTAACATTTTTAATTGTTAGAAATTTTTTTTAGCTCAAAACAATTTGGGACAGAAAGGGTTAATACTGCAGACACCATCATCGCTCTGTGCAATACATGTCAATCAAATAAGTACCTACAAAGCGAATAAACGCATGATGTTTTCCACATTCAGTAGTAATGACGATAAGACAACTATTATTATTTTAAGGCAATTTATATTCAAGGTTTTAATCTTCCTGCAAGCGTTTGAAGAGCTTGTTTATACATTCGCTTAGTATGAAAAGTTAAAATACTTTACATGAATAACATGGCTGCTTTTCTTCTCATAGTCAAATTTCAGCTGAAGCCTATACATGTACCGACGTGTCGCGTGTTAAAATTTTCTAGCTGATTACAATGTCGTTATTTTACCGAGGTTATTGCACAAGCGAAAACAAATGATAAGAATATGTAACAAAAATGGGTACAAAAGGCTACAAACAATGGCTCATACGAGAATGTTTGTTTAGGAAGCTCTGATAAAACATGTAAGAAAATTAAAAAGTTAAATGAAAGTTTTAAAACACAGCATAGTAGAGAGACTGGAAGGAAATAGAGATCTTTAAAGATAAAGCGAAAATTTAAGAGTAAAGAGGTCTGGTTCCGAGTGAAAATTCCACAATACTTTTATGCGGTATAAATGTTTCTAACGGGGGTTTAAGACAAAGTAAGCAGCTGGTCTCCTTTAAAGGAGCCGATTGCATAACTATGGAATACATTAGTGCCATTCCACCCCACAAATTAACTACACGTCCGTCTGCATGACAAACGTTTAGTTTCATTAGAATTAAGATGCTTACCCGCTAATTTGAGAGCAATACCACAAGTCCCCCTACATTTCCGCAGTCAAAATGTTTTCGGCATCGAGATTATCAAAATTTTTATTAATTTTACATATAATATATATGATGAATAAAACCACGAAGGAAAGGAAACACAGAATGGTGCTCAAGCGCTTTCGTCTAATGACATCCTCAGGAACACTGAAGTACATAAAGAATTACAGCCTGTATATATAGGTTACAGAAAAACAAAATATATATATATATATATATACAATAAACGGAGAAACAAACTTAAAGGATTATGGGAGGGGCACACAGATTTATAAGGAAAAACTATCGATTTTTAGCACAAGATTAAATGAATTTTCCAACCAATGTTATAGATAAAAAAAATATACAAATTTATACTGGAAATCTGCCCCGGTTTTAGCACACTGCTCTGTTTGATATAAAAATTGAAAATTATTGATTTCTAGCACAAGATTAAATGAATTGTTTCCAACCAATGTTATAGATAAAAAACAATTATACAAATTTATACTGGAAATCTGCCCGGGTTTTAGCACTCCACCCTTTTTTGTATATAAAAATTGAAAAATAAAAGTTATTAGGGTGGCATACAAGTTTACCAAAGATTTAGCGTTCTACCTTTCTTATCTAAATCTGTTCTGAAGGAATTCAAAACAACAGGATCGAGTTGAAAAAGACCTTTGCTTATGTTGAAGTTATTTGTAAGTTGGATAATGGCAGACTCAAGAATATTTCTATTAACAATGTTGCTAGAGTGAAATAAAACTGAAGCATTATTCCAATCAATACAGTGGGATAACTCTGACAAATGGACAAAAAGGGCACTGGACAACTGTCCTGTTCTAATATATATACATACAATAACTTTGCAAACATTAAATGGTTCATAGGTGAATTAATGATGTAAACAGTTTTTAAAATATGAACTATAGATGATGTGAAAACCTAATGATGATGGAATCCTAGGTTAGTTTAAACGATGTATTTATAGCATTGAGGGGTGCTTCGGTCAGAACAACTAATCTTTTACGCGTGTTGTCGTTCATCGTTTTCTATGTTTTTCTCTCTTTAATGCGTATTTCTCTGTGTTACACGATCTACATATTTGTCGTGTCAGTAAATATATAAATAAGCCGTTGCGGAACTCGACACCGTATTTAAAATTGATGATACGGCTATTAACATATATATATATATATATATATATATATATATATATATATATATATATATATATATATATATATATATATATATATATATATATAGAGGACCGACAAGAAATAGACTAACAAGTATAGAGACAAATTTTTCTTCCACGCCATCATCAAATATTCTCAGAAGAGACACGTGGTCAAGGAATCAGAAACAATGAAAACGTCTGTTTCTTCCCAGAAAGCCCGCGAAAGCAAGCCCTTATCAACTAAAGGACGCGTGGAAGGCGTTTCAAGAAATGACCGCGAAAGCCCGGGTCACAGAGACTATATAAGCGAGATTCCACTGATATTCATTCTCACTCATTCTCACTTGTTCACTTGTAGCTCGTCATTTTCTCCTCTTGCTCTCCACCTTCGCGAGCAGAAACTCGTCACATCAACCGCCTTCCGGCTTCCCGCCGGAGGAGCGGCCTGCTGTTCCTTCAAAGCTTCCGATTTATCATCAAGTAGGACCTTCCGCCGTCAGCCTGCAGAAGCACTTCTTCGAAGCCCAGCGCCCTTTCGACTTCAGCCGGCTTGTCCCTCAAGCATCAACTCAACTCTACACTAAGCGAATCAACACTTGAGGCGACCGGCGCCCGTTGAACAAACTTCAATGAGGCGGTCAGCATCACCTCAGACCTACGTTCTACAAGGTCAACCTTCAAGCATTTTTCCATCTCAAGAGGCCTAATCGAAACGACCAGCGCTCGGTCAACAAGCTTCAATAGGACGGTCAACGACACCTCGAGCCTACAGTAATAGATTCACCTTCAACACTTCTTCAACAGAGATTTTCATCGTCCCGGTAAGCTAAGTGCATCTTTTCTAAGTAACTCTCGTGAAGCCTACATCAGCCTACCGCCGAACGGTAGGCTATACTCCCAAAGTGTGTAATTAAGCGTTCTAACTGACTCTCGTTAAAGAACGCAGTAGGCCTATTTCCCAATTAAAGTGTCATTCCAAAACCGTAATCGTGTACCATCATGCTATTGTGTTCATTCATGTAATCCACAAATACTTTGCATCCGTTTATTTATGTGATTTATGTAAGCACTCATTATTGACAGCCGAATCCACTTCCCGTGTACTAAACGCACGTGCATTCTAATATCATTTACTAGGCCCATTCAGTGTTCCACTTATGCGTAACTCTAGCCTACCTACTCCATTTACAGTGTACCAATTTAACGTGCATAATTTTCATTATCATTTGGCTGCATCATTTATTCCATGTTCATTCATGCATAACCTTTAGCCTACATAATCAGTGTTACGTATTCTATTCAGTGTACCAAAACGTACGTGCATAATTTCTATTATCACTAGGTTTCATATTTTGTGTTGTGCTCCATTTTGCATGCCATTAGCCTAACATAAATGAATGCGTTACTAAATCACTAAGCTCTTAACCATTTCTCTTATTGGCTAAGCTCCATATCATCTTAGCATAATATAAAGGCCGTTAAATAATTGTTAAGCATTATAATTATTGTTTGTCATTGTTATTCACTGTGAACAAATAACTGATTTATTTTCTTAATTAAATACAAAACAATAAGGTGCTTTTTATAACCTTAACAATATTTGCTTGGGTGTAATCCAAACTGGTGGCCTCAAAGCAATTCGTATCACTCAGAAATATTATAGTAGGCCTACTCCATTAGCCACCTTCAACCGGTGATACTGTAGGACATCATAAATTGTTAACCCAGCCTGTCATTAATAAACAATCAATTTGCGTCAATTAATCATTAACATTAAATTAATCATTATCACCTTAAACGGCTAAATCTAGGCCAACTATATATATATATGTATACACTCATGTGCGTGAATGTGTATATATATATATATATATATATAATATATATATATTTTATATATATATATACAGTATATATAAGTAAAAATTAACAATGAAAAATTCCTCTGTAATCCGTGTATTTATATAATCCTTATATGGATCCTTATATTCATTGTCTTCATACAGTACTTATTAGGGTGGCCCACTTTTCAATTTTTTTTTGAAAAGTATAGGTGATCGTGGTTTTTCCCATTATTTGGCACTATACTAGCACATTGGTACCATTTTTTAAAAAATTGATCAATATTTAGGGGTCTCGCATCGACCTTGAAATTACTAGTTTTTTTTTTAAATGCGTACTTTTTAACTTTTTACTGAATGAAGATAAATCATTAAGTAGGGATGTTTTCTGAATCCTCTTAATGAGTGAAGTCGTTTGGTGTGCCTGCCAATGTCATACGACTAACGGTTTAAAGGTTGTGCCTGTATACAGGTAATACCAATGTGCTAGTATAGTGCCAAATAATGGGAAAAACCACGATCACCTATACTTTTCAAAAAAATGAGTCACCATACCCGGGCGGGTGGCAGAGATCACGCTCCTGGTACTCGGGGACACAACCACGCCGTGGCATTCACCTCATGCGCCCAGGAGCCTACCACCACGCAAGATGGATGGCTAAAGTTAGTATTTTCAAACAAAAATAATCTAGAGATAAGTTTAAATGTTATTCAAAGATAAACATTTCATTATAACACAAACAAAGTAATTGGTAACAATAAACCTGTCTTACTTACAATGGTGCCTATTCTGTTTCAGGTCATCTACTACACAAAACTGCTGATGTTCAGTAGGCAGCTGGAGCTCGACGCCGAACTGGTCGACAAACTGCACAGGATCGTGGTGTTCATCGCTCTTCTGTACGTACCAGCTTGGTTGGCGGCCCCTGTAGCAGCTGATGCGCCGTTGAATGACCTGGTACTATACCAGCGTTTTCTGAGGTATAGGGCAGTGGACCGCGAGGTGGCAGAAGCGTCACTTCTGGTATCTGAGGCCTCAGACCGTCATCTTCGCTCTATGCAGCAACAAGGTGGATGGCACTGTGAAGCAACAGATGACAGAGAAGCTGTCCCACCTCCCTGTACCCAAAGACTTCATATACGAGAACGTCTCGACCAGATGACGCTACTCCCCGACCTGATCGACGAGTCCTCCTGGTTCTTATTTGCAGGTCTGAAGATGTATGGGTCTTCGTGGCTCACCCTGCCAACTGATAAGTGGGACGAGAACGAGGACTTTTGTCGTCTGAAGGATGTGATCTCTAATCTCCAGGTCACCAATGACGTCGCTGAAAGAGGAGTCCAACTGATACAAGACTATGCGAACACGGTCACAAAGGACGAGGCACAGCTGCAGGATCTTCTGCAAGTGGTGGAAAAGAACCGGAAAGAGCTCGGCGACTTCAAGAAGTCATCACTCGCCACGATGACATAGCACAGAGGGACAACGTTGCAGCCAGTGACGTGTGATAGTGGTCAAGACAATGCAAAAGTGATTGTTTAAGTTATTGTTTCTCTCTTCCTTATTTGTCTGCTATTTGCTGATTTTTTTGACCCCAAGTCTATACATCATCCATTACGTAATTCGATTTTTACCTACACTAGTGAATACAATTAGTTTATTGAGTGTACGATCATGGTAACTTTGGATATTCCTGAACGTTAAAATTTTAATTTTTCCCTTTTACCTACTATTCATTATGTATGTAATCTTTTTTTCACAGGAGAATAATTTTTTGTTAAAAATTTAACACTATCATTGATTGTCTAAATCAATTGGTTTATTTGTATTATAAAACCCATTAGTCATCATCTACTTTGAATTAATTATGATATTATATCATTGAGTTAATATCATTCTAGAGGGAAGAGCCCTGTAAAAATGAACAATGAATAATTCCTATGTAATCCGTGTATTTATATAAATCCTCTTGTTTACCTAATCCGTGTATTTGTATAATCCTTATATGGATCCTTATATTCATTGTCTTCATACAGTACTTATGTTTGTATGGTTTTTATGTTCGAATGCTCATTTTTACATGAGGAACCAAAGTCGCCTGATTCGAGTTTGGATAGAATTTCGATTTTTGCTTTCTTTTTTTTTCAGTGCCACAAACATGCGACCTACCAT
>JAJOZX010013966.1:0-30000 GCA_023014485.1 Bathynomus jamesi | reverse complement strand
GGAATTCGATCATAGCTTACTAAGCATTCTTGAGTTCAATGCGGGAGGTGATATAGTGTAAAAATAAAAATGAAAAAAATAATACGAGAACGTATTTTTGCGTTTTCGAACGAAGGCATGAAAATTTATATAGGATAATGATCAAGGAAATTTAATGACGGGAAAATGTGACGTATGGATGAATATGGTTGAATAATAATGTTTATACTCCATAACACCACAACATTATTATTAAAGAATTTACCATACATTGCACACGGAAGATGTCCAAATACTAAGAACGTGATTCAGTGTACAAAGCATGGGAAACGTAAAGAGAACAGTTATTTTATGACGTCATAGTGTATAAGTCATTATTAGAAAAGATGAATTAGGGAAATACAGTAATGAATAAAGAAGTATAAATCGAAATTCTATCCAAAACTCGCTTATGCGATTTTGGTTTCTTATGTAAAAATGGACATTCGAACATAAAACTATACGAACATAGTTCTGCATGAAGACAATGAATCCATATAATGATGGTGTAGGAATTGTTCATTGTTCACTTTTTACAGATATATATATATATATAATATATATATATATATATATATATATATCATATATATATATATATATATATATATATATATGATATATATATATAATATGATATATATATATATATATATAGATATATATATATATATATATATATATATATATAATTATATATATATATATATTATATAGATATATATATATATATATGATATATATATATATATATAGATATATATATATATATATATATATATATGTAAAAAGTGAACAATGAACAATTCCTACACCATCATTATATGAATTCATTGTCCATTTTTACATAAGAACCAAATCGCTTAACGCGAGTTTGGATAATAATTTTACTTGTAGCTTCCTATTTTTGTTCATGTCACAACCCTACGATCTACCCTTTCTATGGTTTAGTCGTATCCATCATCCATTTTCCATTTGTTATAAAAGTTATTATAATTAATTATGAATTGTCTTGCATCTCATCCCCGCCCCAATACGTCCATTTTTATTAAATAATCATCTTTACTCGTGTCAATCATGAAATGCAAAACTTTCGCAGTTCGTTCGAGAACGCGAAAAAACGTTCTCGTATTATTTTTTTCATTTTTACTTTCAAGTGCGTTCAACCCTCGCAAGATATTAAAAAATGCTGAGATTAAATTATCGAAATTCCGCTCATCACAGCAGAATTCGAACGCTCAAAGTTAAAAAGTCTCCTTTCGCTTTGATTCGAATTTATAACATTATCATGTGTTATGTTATATTATGTGTTATGTTATTATAATATACTGTATTGTTTCTCTGCCTGGCCACTAGTTCGTTATCGGCTTACGTCACATAGTTATCCCCGTTCTCATTACTTGTACTTACTATTTCTACCTAACTGTCATTCAAATTCTGTATTACTTATGTATTACGTTATCATAAATATCCGTGTACTTCCAATTAAAAAAATATCGTATTTTCCTCCGCTTTCCTCATCGCTGGCTAATTAGACTTTCAAACTCTGATAACCAACCAGGTTCTAATATTATTTAACATAATTTGGCGTAATTATTGTTAACTATAAATATATAACATTGTTGTTAATCCCCTTTAAATTATAGAACAACGGTTAACTCCCCTTCATTATATCAATGGTATCACCTATTTAGATTATTTCAGTAGTAGATATGTCAATTAACAATTTGCTAAAATTGTAATTAAATGTAATCCTTTAATATAATGTAATTGATGTAATGTACTTTAATGGAATTGTAATTAAAAGAATAATAAGTGAATATGATTTAATTGGTAATTGTAATCGTAATTGTAATGAACCAAAATTAATACGTACTCAGTCATGTACTCAAAATTGTGCTTATGTGCTAATACGAAATTATATCGCTTTCAGGAATGTAGAATCAGCGATAGTTGTTCTTTTTTATTTTTATTTTTTTAATTCTTTTTAGTTGAAATCTTTCAAAAAAAACATCTGATCATGTATTTAAAAAAGGGGGGAAATTTAACCTTCAACTGTTCTCCCCCAAACATTTAAATTATATTATACGTATATTTGTAAAAATACACCACTTCAGATTAGCGCTTCAATTAGAGCACTTCATTTATAGCGCTTGTGCATTGCACTTCATTATTAGACTTCATATTTGAACTTCAGATTACCTCTTCATCAGAGAACTTCATTACGAGACTCTTCTTTGGACTGCAGCCTTGCTGCGGGGAGGGGGCAGAGCCCCCTTGCCCCTTACCAAGAACGCCTCGTCTATACGAGACACCCCAGACCCAGCCAGGATAAGAAGAAGAAAAGATAAGAAGATTCTAAAAACTTGCGACCCTATAGCCAGGATAAACAAAAAGTCTGGCGACCCTTTACCAGAATAAGAAGAAGAAGATATGGGGTCTAACACCCCTAATTTTAACAAGAAGATGTTTAACAAGAAGATGTTTAACAAGAAGATTTTAAGAAGAGGCCACTCTTTGGCCAAGAATAGAAATTACCCTGCACCAGGATAACAAGATTATTTTAAGAAGAAGATTTTAAGAAGAGGCCACTCTTTGGCCAAGAATAGAAATTACCCTGCATCAGGATAAAACCAGTCGACCGGCGTGTCACGACTTCTAGTTCGTAACATCCACCCTTGACCGGTGTGTCACGACTCCAAGTTCTTCACGCCTAGTTTTCATCCAGGAACAAGTAGCCAGCAAGACGTCTTCAGGACACGTCTCTAAGGATTTCGCCGTAGGAATCTTGTTAAGTAAGAGTTGTTTTTTTTACGAAATTTATAAACACTTGAAAAAAAGTCAGTACTATTAACAGTTAATATTTAGTATGGAGCCAGAATTTAACAAAAAACACAGTGAACATTTCAGACACTAGTGATACATTTTTTTTAGTGAAGCAGTAATTTTCACAGACGTTAAATGTAACAAAAGTTAATTGTAACAGAGTTAATTGTAACAGAGTTAATTGTAACAGAGTTAATTGTAACAGAGTTAATTGTAACAAAGTTAATTTCAGAGAGAGAATTTCAGTTATTTTCACTGTTATATTCAGTATAGAATAATTTTATTTTATGTACCTTCCCGTACATTAGAATGAAATATTGTTTACATTTTTTTTATTTTTTGTTTGCAAATTTTTTTCAATTACTGAATTGAATTGACTTGCAAATTAAGAGAGAGAGAGTTAAAAGTAAGAGGATTAATTTCAGAGAGAATTAATTTCAGAGTTAATTTCACTGTTATATTCAGTATAGAATAATTTTATTTTATGTACCTTCCCGTACATTAGAATGAAATGTTTACATTTTTTATTTTTTTTGTTTGCAAATTTTGTTCAATTACTGAATTGAATTGACTTGCAAATTAAGAGAGAGAGAGAGAGTTTACAGAGAGATTTAGAGAGATACTTGACAAGCGTTCAAGTTAGAGAGTTTAAGTTTCAAGATACTTGACAAGCGCTCAAGTTAGACAGTTTAGTTTCATTTTCAGTTCAGAATATTTGATAAGAGGTCAAGTCAGAAGGTTGCATCCAAGAGGGACAACCAAACCCCAGAGATTTATAAAGATACTCGAAGTAGTTTCGAGTCAGTTTTATTTGCAAATAAGTTGCAAATCAGTTTTCAGTTTCAATAGGTTGCATCCAAGAGGGACAACCGCCCCAGAGATTTCAGTTTTATTTGAAGTCAGAGAGTTTTACTTGAAGTCAGAGATTTATTTCAAGTCAGAGAGATTTATTTCAAGTCAGAGAGATTTATTCCAAATCAGAGAGATTTATTCCAAGTCAGAGATATATATATATATATATATATATTATATATGTAAAAAGTGAACAATGAACAATTCCTACACCATCATTATATGAATTCATTGTCCATTTTTACATAAGAACCAAAATCGCTTAACGCGAGTTTGGATAATAATTTTACTTGTAGCTTCCTATTTTTGTTCGTGTCACAACCCTACGATCTACCCTTTCTATGGTTTAGTCGTATCCATTATCCATTTTTCATTTGTTATAGAAGTTATTATAATTAATTATGAATTGTCTTGCATCTCACCCTCGACCCTAGATTATATGCATACACATTGCATGTAACAGGATTGAAACCCGTAGTTGTACTTCTTAGTCATTACTACCCACTCTTTGTTTCTAATTCATCTTTCTAATAATGACTTATACACTATGACGTCATAAAATAACTTTATTCTCTTTACGTTTCCCACTCTGTGTCTCTAATTCGTTCTTGTAAATCTTCCTAACAATGATTTGTACTATACGTAAAAATTCAATAACTATGACGTCACATTTTCCCGTCATTTATTTCCCTAAGGACTAAACACTCTATAGAAGTCATTATTTATGTTATGTAGCATAAACATTATTATTGAACCATACTCATTCTTACATTCATGTTCTTTCTTGACCATTATCCAATATAAATTTTATTAAATATTCATTTTTACTCGTGTCAACGCGAAACTTCATGCCTTCGTTCGAAAACGCAAAAATACGTTCTCGTATTATTTTTTTCATTTTTATTTTTAATTATATTGACCTCCCGAGATGAACTCAAAAATGCTGAGGTTAAGTGATCGAAATTCCACTCATCGCAGCAGAATTCGAACGCTCAAAGTTAAAAAGTCTCCTTTCGCTTTGATTCGAATTTATAACATTATCATGTGTTATGTTATATTATGTGTTATGTGCCCATGTACTTTGTTTTATATTTCTAACATCTTAATTGTCTATTAATATGAAACACTGTAAAAACGAAAAGTTATAGTAACTGTTAAATTGTAATTAACTGTAAATTAACAATAACTTGTAATGTACTTTAATGAAACTGTAATGAACAATAACTTGTAATGTACTTCAGTGAAACTAATTAAATGTAATGATTTAATTTATAATGTAAGAATGTACTTTAATAGAAGTGTAATTAAACAATGAGTGAATATGAATTAATTGGTAATTGTAATCGTAATTGTAATGAACCAAAATTAATACGTACGCAGTCATGTACTCAAAATTGTGCTTATGTGCTAATACGAAATTATATCGCTTTCAGGAATGTAGAATCAGCGATAGTTGTTCTTTTTTTTTTTTTTTTTTTATTCTTTTTAGTTGAAATCTTTCAAAAAAAACATCTGATCATGTATTTAAAAAGGGGGAAACTTAACCTTCGATTGTCTCCCCCAAACATTTAGACTATATTATACTGTACTTATAAAATTACTTCACTTCTGCATTAGACTTCTGATTAGCACTTCATCGTTGCACTTCATCATTGTACTTCAGATTAGCACCTCATTAGGAGGGGGCAGAGGCCCCTTGCCTCCTTAATATATTTTTAGATTCCGGCCTGAGCCATGGTCGAAAAAGGTCGAACCTCTACCCTTGTAAATTCAGAGCAATACCTGTAATTTTTAAGAAGTAAACCACAGTGAAAGAAGTTTTTATCTTTTTCCTTCGAGCCGTGCTCTCTGCAGGAACTCAGTCAGTCAAGTCGACAAGTTATAAATGAGAACAGTCGATAATTTTAGTATGAGAGAAAAGATCAGAGAATTATAAAAAGAGAAGAATTAATAAGCGAGAGAAAAGAATTAGAAAGAATTATAGAAAAGTATAAAGAAGAAACATCCGTTGCAGCCTCCGAACCAGAACCCCCCCGTCGAATCCGAACCGACTCAGGGCCATAAAGGGGGGTTAACATATATATATATATATATGATATATATATATATGATATACTTATATATATTATATATATATGATATATATATATCTCATATATATGATATATATATATCATATACATGATATATATATATGATATATGATATATATATTATAATATATATATATAATATATATGATATATATATATATCATGTATATGATATATATATTATTCATATATATATATATATATGTATATATATGATATATATATCATATATATGATATATATATATATATCATAATATGATATATATATATCATATATATGATATATATATATATCATATATATGATATATATATATATATATATATATATCTATATATGATATATATATATATATGATTATATATATATATCATATATATGATATAATATATATATATATATATATACCTATATATATATATATATATATATATATATATCTATATTGATTATATATATCTATATATATATATATATATATATATATCATATATATCATATATATAATATATCTATAGAATATATATTTATATATAATATATATATATATATATATATATATATATATCTATATATCATATATATGATATATATATATATATATGATATATATTATATATATATATATATATATATATATATATATAATTATATAATATCATATATATGATATAGATATATATATATATATATGATATGATACATATATATATCATATAATGATATATATATATTATATACACACGGTGTCCGAGAATTATCTGTACAATTTTTGGCTGTTATTAAAAGTCAACCATGAAGTGTAGAAATTCCATTGTTGTCTCAGTTTACAGAGAATCTCATTAAGTTTTTTCTGATCCAAGTTTTGCCAAGTTTTTTGAAATTCCAGTGTTGTCCCATTTTCAGAGAATCTCATTAGTTTTTTCTGATACCAAGTTTTACAAGTTTTTTAGAAATTCCAGTGTTGTCCCATTTTACAGAGAAACTCATTAAGTTTTTCTGATAACAAGTTTTGACAAGTTTTTTCTTTTTCAGATATTCATACACACCCCTCATCCTTAATGAATCCACAGGAGAAAGCACAGTGTGTTGAATGGTTTATCGAAACAAAATCAGATACACAAGTTCAACGAAAGTTTAGAACTAATTACAACAGAAACCCTCCATCAAGAGTAACCATACGAGCTTTTGTATAAAAGGTGTAAAGAAACTGGAAGTGTAGAGCATAAGAAAGGAGCAGGGCGACCTCGAACGTCTTTTGAAAATGTCGAGCGCATTCGAGAGGCTTTTGTTCGCAGTCCACGCAAGTCGACAAGAATTGCATCACGAGAGTTACAGATACTTCGTTCGACAGTGCATGATGTCTTGCGTAAACGTTTGAAGTTGCATCCTTACAAGTTGCAAATCTTGCAACAGATTACGCAAGAAGATAAGGTCTCCCGTAAGGAATTTGCAATGACTCTGCTTGACAGAGTCGACCAGGACAATGCGTTCTTGGCAAGAATCATGTTTTCGGACGAGGCAACTTTTCATGTTTCAGGCAAGGTAAACAAACAAAATGTGCGCATATGGGGGTCACAAAATCCACATTGCATAGAAGAGCACATCAGAGACAGTCCTAAAGTTAATGTGTGGTGTGGCCTGTTACATGATCGCGTGATTGGACCATTTTTCTTCGGTGAATCAACAGTGACCTCCAATACCTACCTGGACTGGACATGTTGCAACACTTTGTCGATCCGCAATTGGAAGCACTGCATCCACGCATCATTTTTTAGCAAGATGGCGCACCGCCACATTGGGCCTTGATCGTCCGTAAGTCCCTGAATGAGACATTCCCAAACAGGTGGATTGGCCGTGGAGGTGCAATTCATTGGCCGGCTAGATCTCCCGACATCACACCCTGTGATTTCTTTTTTTGGGGATTCGTCAAAGATCTTGTGTACAATACGCGGGTGACAGGCATTGATGATTTAAAAGCAAGAATCACAGCTGCTCTTGAGCGAATTGATGTGGATATGCTGCAGCGTACATGGCAACATTTGGAGTATCGATTGGATGTTTTGCGAATCACTGATGGTGCACATATCGAATGTTTGTAACAACGTTACTTTAACAAAAGAAACTTTTGAAAATACAGATTCTAAATAATCTTGTTTAAGAATTTTACGTGTGTTATCAAGAATTTTATTAAAAGATGAAATTGTACAGATAATTTTCGGACACACTGGAATTTCTAAAAAACTTGTCAAAACTTGGTATCAGAAAAACCTTAATGAGATTCCCTGTAAAATGTGACAACACTGGAATTTATACACTTCATGGTTGACTTTTAATAACAGCCAAAAATTGTACAGATAATTCTCGGACACCCTGTATATATATATATATATATATATAATATATATATATATATATATATATATATATATATATATATATATACTGTATATATATAATATATATATATATATGATATATATATATATATATATAGATATATATACACAGTATATATATATATATATATATATATATCATATAATAATAATAATGTTATAATAATAATGTTTCAGACCAACAAAGACCCTAGGATCCACTCATGGCTGGTCTACCTAACTGTATGTCCTCCGTGGTGGTGGAGGGGACCTACAATTTTACGTGGGTTCCGAACCACAAGAACATAAGAAACTTATTTAAAAACTGCGGGTAAATTGGCAACGACCAATTTTTACGAAACTAAATAATTATCAATTTAAAAATAATTAATTATCGGTTTAAAACTAAAGATAGAATTTCTCGGTCCAGAGGAGCAAGTCATAATAGACTACTATCCACAAATATGTTACATTCTATATCTATTTATAACGGACATGCAAATATATCAGATCCAAAGAATCCAGTCAATTTCATTACGGTATCCATCAAGTCACGGTCCATATCGATTGCGGACCAAGTCAAAATTTACAACCATATACATTATCAATTTAAAAATAATTAATTATCGATTTAAAACTAAAGATAGAATCTCTCGATCCAGAGGATCAAGTCATAATAGACTACTATCTACAAATATGTTACACTCTATATCTATTATATAACGGACATGCAAATATATCAGATCCAAAGAATCCAGTCAATTTCATTATGGTGTCCATTAAGTCACGGTTCATATCGATTGCGGACCAAGTCAAATTTACAACCATATACATATATATATTATATATATATATATATCATATATATTATATATATATATCATATATATGATATATATATATATATCATATATATGATATAATATATATAATCATATATATGATATATATATATATATATGATATATTGATATATATATGATATATATATATATATATATATCATATAATATATATATATATATATATATATCATATATATGATATATATATATATATATCATATATATCATATATATATATATATATATCATATATATGATATATATATATATATATATATATATATATATATATATATATATATATGTATATATATCATATATATGATATTATATATATATATATATCATATATATTATATATTATATATGATGAATAAAACCACGAAGGAAAAAAGAACACAAAGGGGTGCTCAAGCGCTTTCGTCTAATGACATCCTCAGGAACACTGGAGTGAAAGGACAGATCAAGGCAATATAGGTTACAAAAATAAACATACATACATACATATTCACATATATATACATATATATATATATATATATATACATATATACATATATATAGTAAGCATAGAAAAAAATTGTGGGAGGAGCCAACATTTATATGGTCACAGAAGAATAAAGAAATAAAAATAAATATAAATATAAATTGAGAAAAAATTAATTACAAAATAGTGCCTTAGTGATATATATGTCACAGCCTAAATAATCATAAAGAAATAAACAGGCAAATAAAAAAAACCCATAAATATATATACATACATATATATATATATATATACATATATATATATATATATAAATATATATGTATATATAATATAATATGTATGTATATATATTTATGGTTTTTTTTTTATTTGCCTGTTTATTTCTTTATGATTATTTAGGCTGTGACATATATATCACTAAGGCACTATTTTGTAATTAATTTTTTCTCAATTTATATTTATATTTATTTTTATTTCTTTATTCTTCTGTGACCATATAAATGTTGGCTCCTCCCACAATTTTTTTCTATGCTTACTATATATATGTATATATGTATATATATATATATATATATATATATATATGTATATATATGTGAATATGTATGTATGTATGTTTATTTTTGTAACCTATATATTGCCTTTATCTGTCCTTTCACTCCAGTGTTCCTGAGGATGTCATTAGACGAAAGCGCTTGAGCACCCCTTTGTGTTTCTTTTTTCCTTCGTGGTTTTATTCATCATAAATACTTTTCACGTGTCACTTTCGTGAAATAATTTTTCATATATATATATATATATATATATATATCATATATATGATATATATACAGTATATATCATATATATGATATATATATATATATATATATATATATATATATATATATATATATATATATATATATATATATATATATATATATATATATATATATATATATATATATATATATATATATATATATATATATATATATATGATATATATATATATATATATGATATATATGATATATATATATATATATATATATATATATATATATATATATATATATATATATATATATATATATATATGATATATATATATATATAGATATATATATATATATATGATATATATATATTATATATATATATATATAATATATATATATATATATATATATATATATATATATATATATATATATATATATATATATTATATTATGTATATATATATATATATATATATATATATTATATATATATATCATATATATCATATATATATATATATCATATATATATATATATATATATATATATTATATATATATATATATATATATATATATATAATTTTGTAGAATGAGGTGGAAGGGTACAATCGAGAGAAAGGAAAACGCTATTAACCCTCCAGACTACACCCTATAGAGGAAAAAGCTGTCACCCATCTAGACTACGCCCTATTAATAAAAGTGTCTACGTTTCACGGGTGAGAAAAGCCTCATCCGAAATTCGTGGTATCCCTCCTTCCCTTAGGTTTTCACGCTTGTGACGTAGTCACCACTTTCTTTCCCTCTAATATATAAAGGGCCCGACGCCCTCTCACTAGATTCCAGCTGGACTTCAACAACTAAAGGTTGAAAACGCACGGTTAATTAAAGGGTCTTCGGATTTTGACTTAAGGGACAATCTGTATAGATTTTGTAGACTTTGAATTGCGGGCAATTTTGGTATCGAGAATGTCTTTATTTTTGTGAAGTGACTGCAGGAAGGGAAGCTCAGGTTTCGTTGACTGAAACATATCGTATAATTCCTAAGAACTAGAATTAAGAAGCTTATTTGATTTCGTTAAGCATTAATTTATTTGATATCGAACAATAACCAGCACTTTAATTAAACATAATTTTCGGCTGACCTGTTGTTCTTAACCCTGATTACGATCCCTTAAATTTGCGCACTCATATTCGGCGGAACTCGGAAGGGTAATACATCGAGAAGACCTCTCCGAGAGAAACAGAAGAGTACCTACTAACAGTTATACGTGAACTTTCCTTCCCACCTAAGTGAACCCACACAAAACGTATAGCATACAGGGTGTCCCAAAAAATCTATATACTCCTTATAGCATCATATATTTTATAATTAAAAAAAAAAAAAACAATATATTGTTATAGCAATTGCCAATGAAAGGTAAATTAGTAATCTAAGTGATCAAAATTTTATAGCGAGTTGTTTGCATATAAAATTTAATTAACTACCATAAGTGCTCAAAATGTTCTCCGGCGGCATGAATGCACTTTTGAATGCGTCGACTAAGCCTGGCCTTGTTTTATCAAAGGCCTTGTAATGGCGAAGCCTATGGACCGATCGTATTCTAGTCACTCACTAACTTGCTTCGGAGTTAGCCTACGCACTCATTCCACGACACAAACTACAGCATTCAACTTTATTCAGTTCAGCAAAAGAACTCATGTTGCGTAAAGGTTTGACACTGAAGCAACGAAAAAGTGTTCTGAAATGGTATTGGAAATTTGGGAATGTGTCCGAAGTCCAGCGGCAATGGATCCGGGAATTTGGTAGAAAGCCACCGACACGTCTCGCCATTACAAGCATCCGTGACAAGTTTGAGGCAGAGGGATCTGCTCAAGATATGCAAAAGCGAAGATCTGGACGACCCAAATCAAATGCGAGTGATGAAAACTCCGTTTTAGTGTTGCAAAAATTTAATCGATCACCACAGAAATCAGTTAGGCAATGCGCCCGTGAGACCGGAATCAGCAAATCAGGTGTTCACCGGATTTTAAAGTCGGCAAAATGGAAAAGCTACATTCCAAGTCTGTTACACGCCATGACTGAAGATGACCCTGATCGCAGACTCGAATTTTGTGAATGGTTTCAGTCAATGGAAGCCGAAGACGTACAGTTTGCCAACAAAATCGTGTGGTCTGATGAAGCTACCTTCAAGCTGAATGGCACAGTAAATCGACAAACTGCAGGTACTGGTCACTTGATAATCCACACGTTTATGTGGATAAACATGTTTTTACCAGTTAGCATGGTGTGGTTTATCATCCAGGGGTTGGTTGGACCATTTTTCTTTAATGGGACAGTACCGGTGCCGCATATCTCGACATGCTGTGGACAGAAATTATACCTGCAGTTCGGATGTTGTTTAGAAAAGACGACTTTTACTTTCAACAAGATGGAGACCCCCCTCATTATCATTGTGATGTCAGAAGGTACCTCGGTGAAACGTTGCCTAGCTGTTGGAGGACGAAGAGGAAGCGTTGAGTATCCTCCACGTTCACCGGACTTGACTCCACTTGATTTTTACTTGTGAGGCTACCTGAAGGATGCAGTTTATGGTACAAGACCTGCAACACTCGAACACCTTAAGGATGCAATTAGGGAAAAGTGCGGGACCATCACAGTATCCACAATCAGTTAGTCGACGCATTCAAAAGTGCATTCATGCAGCCGGAGAACATTTTGAGCACTTGGCGTAGTTAATTAAATTTTATATGCAAACAACTCGCTATAACATTTTGATCACTTAGATTACTAATTTACCTTTCATTGGCAACTGCTATAACAATATATTGGTTTTTTTTTAAATTATAAAATAAATGATGATATAAAGAGTGTATATAGTTTTTTTGGGACACCCTATATATATATGTTAATACCCAGCACCATCAATTTTAAATACGGCGGCGACTACCGCTACGGTTTATTTATATATTTTCTGATGCATCCTACGCAGCTCAGTACCACAAGGTACAGTGCTGGCCCCACTCCTGTTCATTATCATGCTAACAGACATAGACAGTGGAGTTGTTGTTGTTGGTTAGCCGATCAGCCCACCCTGATCGAGAAGCCGGCGGCACGCAGGTAACCGATCGCCCTTTCCGGAGTTGACCAGAGGTTCAGCGCACTTGTGATGTTGTGGTGTGTTCTGTTGTGCTAGAGCGGTACAGTCTGCCATAATGTGTTCAGTTGTTTGTGGTGTGTCCTGGCACAGGTGGCTGGTGTCGTCTATGGAGTTGTCTAGTCTGTGTTCATATGTCTGTAAGTTGGGGTGATGTCCACATCGGAATCGTGCTAAGTTAACTCGATCTGGTCTGCTCAGGCTGGTCTTTGACCTGTCAATGGGTGGAGGCTTCGCAAATAGGAACGCATTCGGACCGGGTCGTGTCAGTGCTTTGTGGGTTACGTGTGTGTGTGTGTGTTTTCTGTACTGTGTGATGTCTGTGGGGCGTGGTATGGAATGGAGTATTTGGTTATAATGTCTCTCTGGTGTTACCTTAATGGTGCGAGGTGTTGGTGCATGATTGTGCATGTAGTGGCAAGGGTGTTGTGGGTTAATTATCGCTGCTGCCATGAATTGTGTTCCCTTCATGTCTAAATGTTCCCTAACTTTCAGTATTTTTGTTTCTGCGTGCAGGTGTGCTATTGGTGTTGTTTGAGTACATCCTGTAATGATACGAAGTGCGTTGTTTTGTATTGTCTGTAAGGTGTTTATATGTGTTTTTGAGATAATAGGTGCCCAGCATGAGCTAGCATAGTCCATAACTGAGCGAGTGTATTGTTTGTATATGAGTGTTGTTGTTTCCTGCTGGTGTCCAAAGTTTGTGCCTGTTAGTACCCTAAGCGTGTTAAGTCTTGACGTACATTTGCTTTTAATGTTCTGAATGTGGTTTGCTAAAGATAATGATGATGTGATCCCAAGTATTTTGGTCCTGTGAGTGTGTGGAATATTGGTGTTGTTTAGTGTAAAGTGTGGAGTTATCTGGTGTTCTTTTGTTGCTTGTTAGCAAGGTGATGGTTGATTTTGTGGGTGCTACTTTGAGTCTATTGTGTGTAAGCCATTCTTGTATACTGTTTATGTATGTTTGTAGGTTATTTGTAGCGGTGTCAATGTTGTTGTGGGTGGATGTTAGAGTGATATCATTTGCATATGATAAAGGTAAGCGTGTTATCTATGGGTGTTGGAATGTCATGCATGTATAAGTTGAAGAGTGTTGGTGAGAGAACAGAGCCTTGAGGGACCCCGTTCGGAAAAAGCTTGTTTTTGGATGACTTGCCATTAAATGTGACATGTATCTTCCTGAAAGATAGTTGCTCAGCCACCTTTTGGTGTTGTTGTGCATGTTTGTGTTGAGTATTTTGTTTATGAGAGGGAAGCGTGGGATAGCATCAAATGCTTTACTAATGTCTATTGTTGCTAATAGTGTACGTTGAGCTGGTCGTTCGGAGTTGATGCCATCCATGGTGTGCTACGTGAGGTTAGTGAGTAATGTTGTGGTTGAGTGTTGAGGTCTGAATCCATATTGAGTAGGCGATAGTGGTATGTGTGGGTTGGTGATTTGTAAGATTATTCTTTCTGTTACTTTGGAAGGTGTGTATAGTAAAGTAATGGGTCTATAGGAAGCTGGTTCGGTTGATTTTTGTTTGATTTGAGTAGTGTAACAATTTTACCTTGTTTCCATATGTCAGGAATAATACAGTGTTGGTGTGAATATTTGCTGATGTTTTTGAGAGCTAGTATTCCCTGTGGGCAGAAGTATTTAAGGTGTATGTTAGATATGTTGTCTGGTCCAGTAGCCTTCGAATTCTTAATGTTTTTGATGATCTTGGTGGTCAGGTCTGTATTGAAGGGTGTAATGGTTGTGTCGAGTTTGTAGGTTTTCTTGTGTGGAGTAAACAGCAACAGTATAGTAAGATCATTTGCGGACGACACAAAGATCATCAGAAAAATCAGCGATGCAAACGAAGTGGAGGCCTTGCAGAGGGACAAACAAAATATACAAATGGCCAGAAGACAACACTATGACATTTAGCACCGAGAAATTTCAGCTCTTGAGATATGGTAGAAATGAGGAACTTAAACAGACAGCATATTATGCTCCAGATAGACAAGAAATTCAGAGAAGCACGAACGCGGTCAACTTGGGGGTAATAATATCCGATGATGCTAAATTCGAGACACAAAATCAGATAGCAATAAAACAAAGCAAAAAGAGTCGTGGGACACGTAACAAGAACGTTCAAAAGGAGGGACAGGACAGTAATGAGTCCCCTGCTGAGAACACTGATCATACCAAAACTTGAGTACTGCTCAGTTTTGACGTTCCCTTATTAAAAGGAAGAAATTAATAAACTAGAAGAAACGCAGAGACATTTCACAGCCAAGATTAATGGTTGCAAAGGACTCAACTACTGGAAAAGACTACGTAAACTAAATCTGTACTCCCCGGAAAGAAGAAGAGAGGTAAGGTATACCGTAATTTACATATGGAAAATAAAGCTGGTACTAAACCTCAAACTAAACCCCAATTACCATCTAAACAACGCTGGAAAATAAGAAAGGCAGAATGTGTAGTGTTCCCAAATTAAAGGCCTGACAAAGGACCTCCTCAACTCTGGAGGAAAATAGCTTGGTTGTCAGGTGGCCAAGAATTTTCAACCACCAGCTTGACCTTCGTGTGAAGAAAGACCGACGCACGGAACCCAAACAAGGTTAACAAGGTGTGTGTGTATATATATATATATAATATATATATATATATATATATATATATATATATATATATATATATATATATATATACACGACGAATAAAGTTTTTGATAGTTTCCATGTCTTAAAACATTTTGACTGCAGAAATGTAGGTGGAACTCAGGGCAATGCTCTTAAATTAGCGGGTAAGCATCTTAATTCTAATGAAACTAAACGTATTTTCGTTCAGGCGTATAGTTAATTTGCGAATGGAATGTCATTAACGTAGTTCAAAGTAATTCATTCGTGTCCTTTAAAAGGGACCAGATGCTCTCCTTGTCTTAAATCTCCGTCAGAAATATTTCATACCACAAAAAAGTATTGTCAAGTTTTCACTCGGAATCAGATCTCTTTACTCTTAAATTTACACTTTATCTTCAAAGTTCTCATTTCATTTCAACCTCTCTCCTATGCTATGCTTTAAAACTTTCATTTACATCTCTAATTTTCTTACATCTTTTATCCGACCTTCGTAAACAAACATTCTCGTATGAACCATCCTGATTGCTGCTGATTGTAGCCTTTTATATCCCTTAGTATATTACGTATTCGTATCATTTAAATACATTTTTCGTTTGAGCAATAATCTCAGTAAAATAACGACATTGTAACGAACTACTGTAGAAGATTTCAGCACGCGACACATCGATTCATGTATCGGCTTTAACTGAAATTTGAATACATATAAGAAGATAACCTTGATTTATAAAATTACTTAAAATAATATTAGCTGTCTTAACGTCATTACTAATGAATGTGGAAAACATCACGCATTTATTTCGTTCTGTAGTTCTTTATCTGATTAACATGTATTGAACAGAGTGAGTGTGGTGTCTGCAATATTAATACTGAGATTGAGTTTACGTCATTAATAAACTGCGAGAAAAACAACCCTGTAGTATTAGTGACTGGCGTATATGTATATATAGGGCCTACAACTTTTATTTTCTCCCATAACAAATAATGAAGGTTTTTGAATGAGAACGCAATTTAGATGATTTGAGGACTCGCATCACAGCTGAAATCAACTTGTTAAAAGACAATCCAGATCTTATCAAAAGAATGATGGGGAACATGAGAGCTCGACTCCAGATTTGTATCGATAGGAATGGCGGTCATATTGAAATAAAACGAAACTAAGCATAACTTTTGTAATAAGGAATAAAGAAAAATCTGCTTTGTATCTTATTAAAATTATGTTAAAGTATCTATTATTATGTATTTGTCTTTCCATTACATCGATAGCACACACATTTTTTCATTGACCAATTTTGCGCAATCCATTTTGTACCACCCTTCAGTTAAAAGCAGATGCTTAAACACTAATTCGTTTAAACATGAATAAATTTGAAAGTTAACAAAGAATAATTTGCCATATTAAATCAAACAGATCCAAAATATCTCAATTTTTGGAGGAGTTAGTACAATCTAAAGTTGGGTGTACTTTTTTGTGGACATACTGTATATATATATATATAATATATATATATATATATATATATATATATATATATATATATATATATATATATATATATTAACGTTTATAATAAAAGAAAGATGTAACAGACACATGCATAATTAAATACGGATAAGCATTTCAATGGAGGTATCTAGTCGAAACAGTATCCAAAGGGTACGGTATCGTAGGTGCCCAGCACCTGGTAACGTTTCCTGTAGGTGTTACGACACACCTTTGTCCCCCTAAGTTCTTTCACACCACCCACGGAAGCTCATTAACTCTTTGAGCGAATTAAAGTTAACGATCTGACGGTTTGCCTGGTTAAGAGTGATACCTTTCGCCTCACGATGTATTTGAACTCATCACCAACCCTCACACGTACCCCGTAAGTTTTTAATCCAGTGGAGACAAAAGAATCGGCGAAGGCGCTGTCTCCATATTCATCCTTGATCTCGTTAGTCAACGCTGCAAGGAATTCACAATATGAGGTATATATTCGTCTTCTTTCTCTGTGAATATCACGCTATCTGTATCTGTGTACAGAACCCTCCAACCAAGAAAGTGCATCAGACACCAAAGTTTGGTACGTGCGTAAGCTGTTGTGAAGCTTGCTACAGGTATGTTTATTTTACGTGACGTATCCGTAACCATCTCTGTTCTGTTGTATTTTATTATGTAAGTGTTACCCACATTCATAATTTCCATGACTTATTTATCGACTGCGTTGGCATAGTCCCACACTTCGTTATAACTTTGAGCTTCATGGACGTTTACCTCTGTATTCTGTGCAAATTTCCCCCAAACACTATTTAAACACAACTTTGCACTAAAGCGCTTGCCATGGTTTCGCACAATCTATCTCCGTTCAAGCTACATACCTTCACGATCGCGGTAACGTGGATATATGCTGTTTTTTCGTCTTCTCTCTCAACACCGCGAGGGTACCCTGATGCCTCAACTTTATCTTTCAAGAAGGTGTTAATTACGGGATGAGGAGGTTGGGGAGCTTCTGGAACCTCCACACTGCATAAATCTTCAGTATTCTGTAGCCTAGGCGAATGGCTAGGGCTAGCTCAGGACTTGTATAAACGCCTCTGATCTTCCTCTGAGTGAGTGTATGGTTACAGACCCCACTGTTAGCCTCTACACAGGGGAAACATGAGTTTATGATCTGTAACAACGGGCAAGATTAGCGTCCATTAGTCGCGAGGGGGAAGTACGTCAACGAAGGAAAGGCAAAAGTAGTTTCGGACAAAGTAGCTAAGAATTCTTCGATGGTAGGCTGGGCAGGACCCACGATTTTTTCAGGAGCGCCTACGGGGTACTGGTTGCTCTTCATCACGGAAGGGTTTAAAGAACAGAAATCGTAGTAATGAATCTTTACCCTTTCTGTAGGTGGAAAGTATAGTTTGAAGGGGTTTGTACGTCTTCCAAACAAACTATCACCGCATTTGAGAGGGTCCAGCACCATTAAGCGCTTGATTGCCCTTATTTCTCCGCGATACTGTTTATCGGTCTCCATCCATGCATCATATTCGTGTTCCCACAAAACCTTGTGAGTGAACTGGGAGCTTATAAGTTGGTCGCGAGTACAGGTCCATGCGAAGCTATCTGCAGAAGATCTGCCATGGATATCTCCTATTATACCACACTCCATTAAAGGAATACACCGACTTCTTACCAGTGGTGAGGTCCTCGCTTAGACCATCCACCCGAAAAACACGACCATTGATCTTAATTGCCACTTCTCCCGTGTTACGAGCATGTTTTATATACGGGGCTCCAATAAACCTTAGCCCCCCCCGCCCATTGCCTAAACCATTAGAGGTACAGTAAAACTAAACATACCTTACAAAAGAGAATTTAATCCTGCATTTAATGAGAAGCAATTAAAACTTGGTGTATACGCCATTGGCTTCTAAGACAGCCTGAATTCGCTTTGTGTAGTTTGCCAAAAGTGACGTGAATAGATCTTGATCGTTACGCAAATTTGCTAAAACAGTTTCAATGTGTTGCGTCATTGTATCCTTCGAAAATCGATTTGCTGCAGGTTCTTGAAACAAGAGACATTCAACCTTGTCCTTTATAACTGATCCAATGTGTTCACAGACGTTCAGGTCAGGAGAATTTCCGGGCCATTCTTCGTTTCCAAAGAAATCGATCTCATGGTTCCGCAACAACTGTTGAGTGGCTAATGCCTTAAAGCAGGGGGCTTTATCGTGCAGAAGTGTGACCTGATCGACATCCATAACATTGTTTGGGTTTCTTAGAAAAGGAATGACATGCTGGGATAGAATAATATCACGAAAATACTGTCCATCCCAACTCTAACCATTTGGCTTCAGCACCCACATGAGCTTCTTTGCAGTGAACAAAACAAACACCAAAACAGTCTGGACTTTTTAATAATTCGCGATAATGTTCATTGTCATCGATTTCATCTGGTGTTGTGGCCCACACTCGATTATTTTGGTAGTTAGGCCGACGTGTTACGTAAACAAAAAATTCATCGGAGACAGCTAAATGCATGAAATCATCCACATCCCAATCTTCAAGATAATGGGCAAACCACATTCTGTCATCGATGTTAAGTTGAGATTTTCTTGGCTTTGGAAGTTCATGCCAAGGCTTTAAACCTTGCCTATGACGGTACAGTCGAATGATCTCACCACTAACGATCTTTCCTCTCAACACTTCGATCTCTCTAGAGTCTAGAAAGTTTAGCACAGCTGTTTTTCCGCTTACGCGTACCGCTTTCAATGATGTCCTTTGTTTCCTGAGAGAGTGGCGAATTTGGGCGCCCAGATTTGGTTGTATCCATTTCACATTCATCCAAAGTTTTATTCCATTTTCTTTTGACGAAGTCCTCACTTCTTCGCAACTTTTTGGCAACCCATGAACGTGTTATAAAGGTGGCTCCAGCATCACGAGCTTCCCGAAATGTTATTTCTCGTATGCAATCTATCACACGTTGCCTCTCCGAATCACCAATTAATTGAGAAGCCATTATATTATCACCTTGTCAGCTAGAGTAATTTTAATACCTGTAATAAATAAAGAATTTTATATACTTTTATAATCACTAAAAACTATTTCGATATAAGTAAACATGTAAGCTGCAAATGGGGGGAGGCTAAGGTTTTTTGGAACCCCTTATACACTTTTCTGTTGTTGTATGTGTGTGAGCCAGCAATTTGCCTTATACCCATAAGTGCGCGGAACGTTTCGTGGAATGATGGTTAGCATGTCTTTAGGCATGAAGTTATTTTTGAATACGACAAAGCACAATGGTGCGATCGTAATTTAAAGTGTCGCCGTTAAGGAATGTGTAAGGGGAATGCCTTTTTGAAACTTCGGCGTCTACTCCCATCACCTTGGGTAGCTTAGCTAATTTACAAGGTGTAAATAAGAGTGTCTTTAAACTGAATATTTCCTCTTATCTACATCTGTATAAGCTTGTTTTCTCTTTCCTAAGTGTCACCCGTGAATACCTCTTATGATTCGTGTTCAAGCAGCTCCTTATAAAGGAATTGGGTGACAAATTTCGTTGCTTTATACGTAAGAATGTACAAAGTCATATTTTTAACTGATACGCTAACTTGACAATACTGTTCACAAAGAGTTTCACGGGCGTGTCGCTTGCACTCTTCTCAAAAATGTTTGTTCGTTTGTCATATTTACGACATTCATCACAATCAATGTTCATGCACTCGTCACAGTCTGCTTTTCCAGTAAGTGGGGAATAACCTACTTTGTCTCTGAGTTTGTGTAAGTCTGTATTTCATAATACACTTTTATACAAGGTTTATTTTTAGGTTCAGCAGCTTTCATATAACGTACGTGCTTTACACCATCTGCCTTATATTTTTTCATGGCAGAGAGAGTGAATTTCATCACATTTATGCTCGAATATCCCACAGTTATCCATTGTATGAACCATACCACATTCGCAAATTCTTATTTTCCTGCACGTGCCATTTAATTTATGGAAATCATGACAAGTATTATTGAAAAACATGCGTCTACATACATTACAATCTCCCTTCTCAGCTACAACTACTCGACTTTCGCATCTGAGGCTTTTACACTGGTCACAAACCATTTGACAATCCTTACAATGTTTTAGCAGATCATCCGTAAACTCAAGGCAGCCCTTACACAAATCGTGGTCTCTCATATTTACGGCTTTTATCATAGTTTACGTAAAGATCTCTGATACCTCTAATAAGGAGGTAAGTTGCTATCACCAGACCTAAAACAAGTAATGGTTTTGTGCGATCTCTCACGCGGCTTTTAAATACATACGTTGTTCTACCATCTTGGTCCAGACCAAATACAACAATCCTAACTTTCATCTGTTCTTCTACCTTCGTCAGCTCTTCAGGGCACATATCACAGATAAAATCAAATTTGTAATATCCAGCAAACTCACCCACACGCGTCGCAACAGTAGGTAACCGGGACGTTTATGTGGGTATATTTAATATGATAAATATATGGCCAAGATTATGGCTATAAAACCGCGGCGGCTGCTCTCGCAGGAACGATGAGCGTCGTCAGATCGACACCGACCGTTCTGGCGGACACAGGGAGCTGGAAAGTAGAGCGAACAAACGGAGAAGAGGGTAGGAGAAGAAGGGCACCACAGCGCTGTGCCAGTTTGAAAACGTCCTGAGGGGCGCGGGGAAGCAATATTCGAACGTTTTGCGCCTCCGAAGCCCGAGGGGAGGGAGAGCGCGAGCGGAGGAATCCAATAGATAGCTCTCCGTCTTGCGTCGTTATCGACCCTCGGGCAGGAAATCTCGGCGTCAGTTCCTTTCTCTTTCGTACTGACGAGCCAGCGCCCCTAGCGAGGGGAGAAGGCGTCGTAGAACGGGCGAGGTCGCCTTGCTTCCTTATAGTTTACGTCAGCTTTAGAGATTGGGCCCCATCTAGTGGGGACCCTCTCACTCTTTAGAGCGGGTTCATATCGAGGAAAAGCCGAGAGTGAGTGGCTCTCGCCCGGTGCTCTCGAAACTTTTCTCGATTCTCCCTCCGTAGCCGAAATAGCCGTCAACTTCTAGATCTCCGTGTGCCGGACACTCGTGACGTGGAAGCCAAATGCGAATGCCACTTCAATAAGGTGAAAATGGGGTCGGAAAGCTCAAAAATAAATATGTTACAGCTACTTTTGGTTTTCGCAAATTCCGTTCGTAGATTGCAAACAAACAAATACGACAGCGGTCAAATGTACCGGATCTACAAGTGCATTGGTGTCGCCTATATGTGTCGCTTAAAAAGTACGACAAAAAAAGTAAAAAAAATCATAAAAATTTGCCTATCAAAGGTCAAAATAAGTTACATAAAATCTCACCGAACGAATGACAAATACCTTAGACCCCCCAACCATGGGATCTGCGTTAAAGACGGTCTGACCGGTTTCATACACAGGGAAAATTATTTTTACAAAAAGTCCTTATTGATTAGTCGCCGGTAGTACTAGTCACTACCTGTCGCTAATTTTAGCATCTCACTAAAGTCGCACGAAGTACGCGGAGATATGTCTCCATAATATGAATCACCACAGGCTGCTTCGAACCCTCTTCTTGGTCAGAACCCAGATTTAAGCAAATCTCAGGGCCCGTACGGGTGAACTTTATTTTCATGTCGACCCCATTCACAAGCATCTTCTCCTGGAACGTGAAATCTGTTTGAAGGCGTCTGAAGCATTCATATATCTTCTTTTTAGAATTTTTAAACTTGTTCTTTATACTACTCTCATCTTTACCCTGATAATAACCTTCTGCAGTTAAAAAGGTATCTTTCGCTTCCTTTGAAAAGTTGAGGACATTTTCCAGATAGGATCGTAGGTGATAGTAGCCAGAACCTGCCGAGATGTATACGACGTAGTCTTTTTCACAATCCGTTCCATCTGAATGTGGTATTCGTAGTTCAGCGTACATGTGCACAGAGCTCGGGTAAAAAAAGTAAGAGCCTGAGTTCGGGATCACGAATTCTATAGGAGCACTCGGTGAGCTAATAGTGTCAAAGAGGGACAGCTCCGATTTACAACATTGTGAATTACACGGATAGATGAAACGTGCCATGGCGCGTCAGAAATAGGGACACCTCTCTCGACAAGTAGCAATCAGTCTATGATTCATGAGAGCAACGTCCTTAGCTTATATCAGTTAAAAAAGTGGTCAACCATAGGTTTCATGTGCTTAGAACACCTTTTTTATGTTCTTTTACTTTAACGCCACAACTTGGTAACCCCTTCTTTTTCTTCGTACAGTGCGCTTCTTCTTCCTGTTTTTATTTCCGCCACCATGCATTTTTCTCTTTACATCTTTGACAATTTCGCCCCGTGTACGCTTTAAGTGTTTTTTTAGATCTTCTAGGCTTAACACTGGCCATTATGTATTCTACCATGTTAAGAGCTGATTGTAACGCTTTCCTACCGAGATAACTGGCAAAACTCTTCAGCAAGGGGACAGCCGTAGGCAGTATGGTTGAAAAAATGGATCCAATCCCCCTCATTCTATCACAGTACAACGGAAGTGAAGCTTCACTGTTAAGCTCCCGTCACCGAATGGAAAACTTTTCCCGTCAATCGTTCTTATATATTTTGAGATACTGGTTGTTGTTGTTTAGCCGATCAGCCCACCCTAATCGAGCAAGCGGCGGCACGCAGGTAACCGATCGCCCTCTTCGGAGTGGACCAGAGGTTTAGCGCACTTGTTGTTGTGTTGTGTTCGTTGTTGTGCGAGGGCGGTACAGTCTGTCATAATGTGTTCAATTGTTTGTGGTGTGTCCTGGCACAGGTGGCAGGTGTCGTCTATGGAGTTGTCTAGTCTGTGTTTATATGTTAGTAAGTTGGGGTGATGTCCACATCGGAATCGTGCTAAGTTAACTCGATCCGATCTGCTCAGGCTGATCTCTGACCTCTTAATATGTGGCGGCTTCGCACCTAGGACCGCATTTGGACCGAGTCGTGTCTGTGCTTTGTGGGTTAGGTGTGTGTGTATGTGTTTTCTGTGTTGTGTGATGTCTGTGGGGCGTGGTATGGAATGGAGTATTTGGTTATAATGTCTCTCTGGTGTTACCTTAATGGTGCGAGGTGTCGGTGCGTGATTGTACATGTAGTGGCAAGGGTGTTGTGGGTTAGTTGTCGCTGCTGCCATGAATTTTGTTCCCCTCATGTCTAAATGTTCCCTAATTTTTAGTATTTTTGTTTCTGTGTGCAGGTGTTCTATTGGTGTTGTTTGAGTGCATCCTGTAATGATACGAAGTGCGTTGTTTTGTATTGTCTGTAAGGTGTTTATGTGTGTGTTTGAGATAATGGGTGCCCAGCATGGGCTAGCATAGTCCATAACTGAGCGAATATATTGTTTTATATGAGTGATGTTGTTTCCTGCTGGTGTCCAAAGTTTGTGCCTGTTAGTACCCTAAGCGTGTTAAGTCTTGACGTACATTTGTTTTTAATGTCCTGAATGTGGTTTGCAAAAGATAATGATGTGTTGTATGTGACCCCAAGTATTTTGGTCCTGTGAGTGTGTGGAATGTTGATGTTGTTTAGTGTAAGCTCAGGAATTACCTGGTGTTGTTTTGTGTTGCTTGTAAGCAAGGTGATGGTTGATTTTGTGGGCGCTACTTTGAGTATATTGTGTGTGAGCCAGTCTTCAGATCTACAGATCTACAGAAGCTAAGGCTAACAAAGACCCTAAGATCCACTCCAAGGTTAGCCCGAGAGAAAGGAAAGAGTAGGGAGTTAAGAGAAGAGAAGAGAATAAGGGGTGAAGTAAGGAGCAACACCTATCATTCGTGGGTTAACTTTCATTCAGAAAAAGAGAAAAAAGACTCACCATCATCCGCCGGCCACTGCCGACAAGTCAGAAAAATAGTCGGATAGAATAGGAGAGGGGTGAAAGATGAAAAGAAGTAAAATAAGAACGCTTACATACCATGCAAACACAGTCATAACTCACTGTCATACCATGCAAACTACAAACATGCAAGTAAAGAGAGTTACAGACATGCAAAGTAAGGAGAAAAAAAAAAAAAGAGTAGGTACAGTTAAACAAAAAGTGGGTTAGTTTACGCTCCGAGCTACATCTACGTTCGTGTTTGTCTAATTTTTTTTATTTTTTTTTTATAATTTTATTGCTGGCATCACACGCTGGCATGTCACAAGCTGGCATTCATCGTCAACAAACTCATCCTCGAGCACCACAACCAGAGCTCTTGTTGTTAACTTTGTTTTTTTTAAATTAAAAAACGTTAATACTTTTAAAATGTCTGTCAAGACGGTTCTTAAACACATTAACGCTGGTAGAATGAACGACTGACGCGGGAAGATTATTCCATTTATCAATTACTTTAAACGTAAAGAAGTTTTTAGCGATATTAGTAATGAAACGCTTGCCACGCAACTTAAATCCGTTATTGCGAGTATTACTATTATCGAAAGTGAACAATTTGTCAAAATTTACCTTATCGATGTTATTAACGATTTTGAAAACTTCAATAAGCTCCCCCCTTAATCTTCTAGTTGCGAGTGAATACAGGTCTAGCTCTTTAATCCTATCTTCATAAGGCTTATTGCGCAATGACGGAATAAGTTTCGTGGCACGACGCTGAACCCTTTCTAGCCTATCAATATCCTCACGCAAGTACGGGCACCAAAACTGAACGGCATATTCTAAATGAGGCCTGACTAGGGACATGTAAAGGGGCAATATAATATCCTCCGATTTAAATTCGAAATTACGCGCAATGAAACCTAGCATCCTATTAGCTTTTGCGCAAGACCGCAGGCACTGGTTCCTAACCTTTAACTCCTTAGATACGCGTACGCCTAAATCTACTTCCTCGTCAACGCTCGCTAACTCCCTATCATCCATCGTGTACGCGTAATTAATGTTGCGAGAACCTATATGCAAAACTTTACATTTGTCTACGTTAAATTGCATCTGCCACTTATCTGTCCATTCCATAATCCTATTTACATCGTCTTGGATCCTATTTCTATCGTCCTCGTTAACAACCTTACCGCCTATTTTAGTATCGTCCGCGAATTTTGACACGTTACTAGTCAATCCTACATCTATGTCGTTAATGTAAATTACGAATAGCAATGGGCCTAACACTGAACCCTGTGGGACACCGCTACCTACATCTAACCACCCCGATTCACTACCATTAACTACGACCCTCTGTCTCCTAGCACGAAGCCATTCTTCTAACCAGTTAGCTACCTGACCGCGTATACCGTGCGCTTTGACCTTCGCAATTAGTCTCCTATGCGGAACTGTATCGAACGCCTTTTTAAAATCTAAATAAATAACGTCAGCTGCTCTATGCCTATCGTATTCGCGCACTATTTCGTTATAAAATTCTAACAAATTAGTTAAACAAGACCTATGGTCGAAACCCATGCAGACTACTATTAATCAAATCTCTACTTTCTAAGTGATCGATGATACGATCCCTAACTCCGGATTCCAAAAGTTTACCGACAACTGACTTTAAGCTAATGGGCCTATAATTGCTAGCTACTGCGCGGTCGCCTTTTTTAAAAATAGGCGTGACGTTAGCTAATTTGAAGTCTTCAGGAATAATCCCCGTTTCGAGTGACTGATTAAAAATCTTCGTTAAGGGGCCTACGATAACGTCTTTCAAATCTTTCAAATGTCTGGGATAAAAGGCGTCAGGGCCTGGAGCCTTGCTAACTTTTAGCCTATCGATATAATGCGCAATCTCAGCCTCGTAAACAGTTATTTCATCTAAAATAGTCTCGCTACTAAATGGAACGATATCGTCCACGTCGGGGACATTATTTACGTCTTCTACGGTAAAAACTGTCGCCAAAAAGTTATTAAAAATACCCGCCATCGCCTGAGCGTCAGAAGCCAAAGCGTCATTAACATCCACTAGAGGGCCTATGTTATCTTTTACCGGCTTACGATTATTTACGTATTCCAAAAACGTTTTGGGATTATGTTTACTATCCGCTGCTATAAGTATCTCTAAATTACGCTTGGCATTCCTAACTGATCTTTTAACCTGACGCCTAAGCTCGATATATCTATTAAAGTTAGCTGCCGTACCATTGCGCTTATTAAGTCTATACGCTCTATTACGCTCGTTTATGAACTCGCCTATTTCCCTATTCCAACACATCGGCCTACCACGATTTCTAGCGCGCTTGGGCCTACGAGGAATAAACTCCCTTTCAATATTCCTAAAACTTTCTTTAAGCGCCACCCAACGCAAATTTGTGTCATTACCCATAAATAAGTTATCCCAGTCCACTACTCTCATCCTATCCGCAAAACTATCAAAATTAGCCCTACGAAAATCAGGGACTTCTATTACGTTACTATCCTGTGTGTTTTCTATCAATAACTTAAACCTAAGAATTTGATGATCGCTACATCCTAAACACTCGCCTACTTCTAAACCTTCGACTATATTCTCGCCGTTCGTCATCACCAAATCTAAAATATTGTCACCGCGCGTTGGTTCGGTAACTATCTGTCGTAAAAAGTTATCGTCCATAAACTCAACCAATCTGAAACCCTGTTTATGTATGTTTGTAGGTTATTTGTAGCGGTGTCGATGTTGTTGTGGGTGGGTGTTAGAGTGATGTCATCTGCATATGATGATAAGGTAAGCTTGTTATCTATGGGGGTTGGAATGTCATGCATGTATAAGTTGAAGAGTGTTGGTGAGAGAACAGAGCCTTGAGGGACCCCGTTCGGAAAGAGCTTGTTTTTGGATGACTTGCCATTAAATGTGACATGTGAATATCTTCCTGAAAGATAGTTGCTCAGCCACCTTTTGGTTTTATTGTGCAGGTTTGTGTTGAGTATTTTGTTTATTAGAGGGAAGCGTGGGATAGCATCAAATGCTTTACTAATGTCTATTGTTGCTAACAGTGTACGTTGAGCTGGTCGTCTGGAGTTGATGCCATCCATGATGTGCTGCGTGAGGTTAGTGAGTAATGTCGTGGTTGAGTGGTGAGGTCTGAATCCATGTTGAGTAGGCGATAGTGGAATGTGTGGGTTGGTGATTTGTAAGATTAGTCTTTCTGTTACTTTGGAAGGTGTGTATAGTAAAGTAATGGGTCTATAGGAAGCTGGTTCTGTTGGATTTTTGTTTGGTTTGAGTAGTGTAATAATTTTACCTTGTTTCCATATGTCAGGAATAATACAGTGTTGGTATGAATATGTGCTGATATTTGTGAGAGCTAGTATTCCTTGTGGGCCCAAGTGTTTAAGGTGTATGTTAGATATGTTGTCTGGTCCAGTAGCCTTCGAGTTCTTAATGTTTTTGATGATCTTGGTGGTCTGGTCTGTATTGTAGGGTGTAATGGTTGTGTCGAGTCTGTAGGTTTTCTTGTGTCTGGCTGTTTGTCTCTCTGCATGTTTCTGGTTGTTGTCTCTGTTTAAGTGACTTAGCTTTGCGTAGTGATTAACTAGAATGTTAGCTTGTTGTGTGTATGTTGAGATACTGATTAATAGGTTAGCTGCGACTTTGACATAATGAGGCTTGTCGTATGCAACGCTCAATCTCTTTCCTCTATGATTGGGAATGTGGGCGATGCGCAGCAGCCGTGCTTGGGTATCCCCAACAAACTGATATTCCACGATATTGCTGTAAATATAGCAAATGTCCTGGGGAGGGTCTCCATCGTTCAATTTCTCTAATTTTAACTGATACAATAAGCTGCACAAGTTACGTTGTGACTCATGAAAAGTGTCGCTTTGGAAGACAGCCCCATATCTACCCTCGGTTATAATTTTGAACAGTGCGTTGTTTTTAATATTTCTGTTAATATTTCTTTAATATTTCTGTCTGATTTAAAATACGATTTCGTATAATAAATCAGACGTAAGATTTGAACTTTTCAGACTCTCATTTAAGTCTCTCACAATATCCCGGCTGTCTCATAATGACCCGGTCCTAGTGTTACTTCTGTAGTATAGTACTGTGCCTCCCCACTCCGGGCGGAACGCATGGTATCGTCCATAGTGACTCCGGCCTTTTCACACTCATCACAGTTCCTAAGACCATAAAAAAGGAGTTCTTTCTTGTCAATACTTAAAAACTTGGTGGCCAATTGAAATTCGCTTATTACAACCTCATATTATTCAAGACCCAATTCAATAGGCCCATGGAGTTCTATTATAAAGTTGGCCAGGGTATTGTTAGGATGTACAGACCAGACAGAGAATAAGAGGACGGGAATGTGACGTAGAAGTGGTTAGGTGCCATGGTGTGTACTATTTAAGCTTCATTATTTCACCAGCTTTTAGATAGGTGTTGAAGCTTTCTGGGTACCCTAGCCATTTTACCAGGTATATTTTTCTCTTTCCTGAACCTTTGCTTCCTAAAATCTTTTCAATTTTAAAGACTTGTTTTCCTAAATTAAATGTCACTTTCTGCAGCTCCTCGCCATAAAAGCCTCCTGCAATTTCTTCCCCATTCAAATCTC